>JALMGA010000036.1:1155000-1165592 GCA_023333525.1 Aspidoscelis tigris stejnegeri | reverse complement strand
AAGGGTTAGGCCTAGGCCTAGGCCTAAGCCTAGTGCTACGACTACGACTAGGGCTAGGGCTATGGCTAGGGTCAGGACCAGGGCTAATGCTAGTGCTATGGCTATGGCTAGGGCTGGGTTACGGTGAGGTTTTGGGTTAGGGTTAGGGTGAAGGTGAGGGGGAGGAGGTTTTAGTGCTAGTGCTAGGGCTCAGGCTCGCGCTTGCGCTGGGCTAAGTTTGGGGATTGGGTTAGGGTTAGGGCTCCGGTTAGGGCTAGGGCTAGGGCTAGGGCTAGGGGCTAGGGCTAGGGCTAGGGCTAGGGCTAGGGCTAGGGCTAGGGCTAGGGCTAGGGCTAGGGCTAGGGCTAGGGCTAGTGTTAGGTTTATGGTATGGCTAGGTCCTGCGGTGGGTTGGCGTTAGGGTTCGGGTTCGGGTTCGGGTTCGGTTTAGAGTTAGGGCTAGGGCTAGGGCTAGGGCTAGGGCTAGGGCTAGGGTAGGGCTAGGGCTAGGGCTAGGGTTAGGGCTAGAGCTAGGGCTAGGGCTAAGGCTAGGGCTAGGTCTAGGCTTAGGATTAGGATTAGGAAAAGGGTTAGAGCTAGGGTTTGGGTTTGGGTTAGAGGTAGGGCTAGGGGTAGGGGTTGGGTAGGGGTTGGGTTGGGTTGGGTTGGGTTGGGGTAGGGGTAGGGGTAGGGGTAGGGGGTAGGGGTAGGGGTAGGGGTAGGGGGTAGGGTTATGGCTACGGCTACGGCTACGGCTAGGGCTAGGGCTTACGGCTAGGGTTAGGGTTTGTGTTAGGGTTCGGGCGAGGGTTCGGGCTAGGTTTAGGCTTATGCTTAGGGCTACGACTTGGGTTAGTGTTAGTGTTAGTGTTAGTCTTAGTGTTAGGGTTAGGGTTAGGGCTAGGGCTAGGATTAGGACTAGGATTAGGACTAGGACTAGGACTAGGACTAGGACTAGGAATAGGACTAGGAATAGGAATAGGAATAGGAATAGGAATAGGGCTAGAGCTGGGGTTTGGTTTAGGTCTCTGGCTCAGGCTAGGATCAGGGCAAGGCCTAGGGCCATGGCTCGGGATAAGGCTAGGGCTAGGGCTAGGGCTAGGGCTAGGGCTAGGGCTAGGGCTAGGGCTAGGCTTATGACTAGGGCTAGGGCTTGGGCTTGGGCTAGGGGTAGGGGTAGTGCTACGGCTAGGGATAAGATTAGGGTTAGGGTTAGGGTTAGGGTTAGGGTGAGCATTTGTGTTTGCGTTACCCGCTAGCGCTAGCGCTAGTACTAGGGCTAGGGCTGGGCTAGGGTAAGGTTTCAGAATAGGACTAGGACTAGGGCTAGGGCTAGGGCTAGGGCTAGGGCTAGGGCTAGGGCTAGGGCTAGGGCTAGGGCTAGGGCTAGGGCTAGGGCTAGGGCTAGGGCTAGGGCTAGGATTAGGCCTAGACCTAGTGCTACGACTATGGCTATGGCTAAAACTCGGGCGAGGGCTAGGGCTAGGATTAGGCGTAGCGCTAGTGTTAGGGTTAGATCTATTCCTAGGAGTAGGGCCAGGCGAGGGCTAGGTTGAGGGTGAGGGTGAAGGTGAGGGTTAGTGTTAGTGTTAGGGCTAGGGCTAGGGCTAGGGCTAAGGTGAAGGTGAGGTTTAGTGTCAGGGCTAGGGCTAGGGTTTAGGGTTAGGGTTAGGGTAAGGGTTAGGGTTAGTGTTAGTGTTAGTGTTAGTGTTAGGGTTAGGGTTAGGGTTAGGGTTAGGGGTTAGGGTTAGGGTTAGGGGTTAGGGTTAGGGTTAGGGTTAGGGTTAGGGTTAGGGTTAGGGTTAGGGTTAGGGCTAGGGCTAGGGCTAGGGCTAGGGCTAGGGTTAGGTTAAGGGTTATGTTTAGGGCGATGGGTTGGGCTAGTGCTAGAGCCAGGGCTGAGCTAGGTTGAGGGTGAGGGTAAGGTTGAGGGCTAGGGCTACGGCTAGGGCTAGGGTTAGGTTTAGGGTTAAGTTTAGGGTTAGGGTTAGGCTCGGGATATACTTAACCATAACACAAACCCTAACAAAGCCTAGCTCTAACCCTAGCCCTAACCCTAACCCTAGCTCTAGCCCTAGCCCTAGCCCTAGCCCTAGCCCCTAGCCCTAGCCCTAGCCCTAACCCTAACCCTAACCCTAACCCTAACCCTAACCCTAACTCTAACGCTAACGCTAACGCTAACGCTAACCCTAACCCTACCCCTACCCCTACCCCCTACCCCTACCCCTACCCCTACCCCTACCCCTACCCCTACCCCTACCCCTAGCCCTAGCCCTAACCCTAGCCCTAGCCCTAGCCCTAGCCCTAGCCCTGACACTAAACCTCACCTTCACCCTCACTCTCTACCTAGCCCTCACCTGGCCCTAGTCCTAGGAATAGATCTAACCCTAACACTAGCGCTACGCCTAATCCTAGCCCTAGCCCTAGCTTTGGCCCTAACCCTAACCCTAACACTAAGACTAACACTAACCCTAACCCAAGTCATAGCCCTAAGCATAAGCCTAAACCTAGCCCGAACCCTAGCCCGAACCCTAACACAAACCCTAACCCTATCCCTAGCCCTAGCACTAGCACTAGCACTAGCCCTAGCCTTATCCGTAGCCATAACCCTACCCCTACCCCTACCCCTACCCCTACCCCTACCCCTACCCCTACCCCTACCCCAACCCTACCCCTACCCCAACCCCTACCCCTACCCCTACCCCTACCTCTAACCCAAACCAAACCCTAGCTCTAGCCCTATTCCTATTCCTAATCCTAATCCTAAGATTAGCCCTAGCCCTAGCCCTAGCCCTAGCCCTAGCCCTAGCCCTAGCCCTAGCCTTAGCCCTAGCCCTAGCCCTAGCCCTAGCCTTAGCCCTAGCCCTAGCCCTAGCCCTAGCCTTAGCCCTAGCCCTAGCCCTAGCCCTAGCCCTAGCCCTAGCCCTAGCCCTAGCCCTAGCCCTAGCCCTAGCCTTAGACCTAGCCCTAGCCCTAGCCCTAGTCCTAGCCCTAACACTAACACTAACAATCACCTTGACCCTCACCCTCACCTACCCCTGCCATGGCCCTAGCCATAGAAATAGCCCTAACCATAACCCTAGCCATAAGCCTATGCCTACGCCTAAGCCTAATCCTACCTCAAGCCCAAGCTCGAACCCGAGCCTGAGCCCGAGCCCGAGCCCTATCCCTATCCCTATCCCTATCCCTATCCCTAGCCTTAGCCCTAGCCCTAGCCCTAGCCCTAGCCCTAGCCCTAGCCTTAGCCCTAGCCCTAGCCCTAGCCCTAGCCCTAGCCTTAGCCCTAGCCCTAGCCCTAGCCCTAGCCCTAGCCCTAGCCCTTGGCCTAGCCCTTGGCCTAGCCCTAGCCCTAGCCCTAGCCTTAGGCCTAGGCCTAGCCCTAGCCCTAGCCCTAGCCCTAGCCCTAACCCTAACTCTAAACCGAACCCGAACCCGAACCCTAACGCTAACCCACCGCATGCCCTAGCCATACCCATAGCTCTAAAGGTATACCCATAGCCCTATTCCTATTCCTAATCCTAATCCTAAGATTAGCCCTAGCCCTAGCCCTAGCCCTAGCCCTAGCCCTAGCCCTAGCCCTAGCCTTAGCCCTAGCCCTAGCCCTAGCCCTAGCCTTAGCCCTAGCCCTAGCCCTAGCCCTAGCCTTAGCCCTAGCCCTAGCCCTAGCCCTAGCCCTAGCCCTAGCCCTTGGCCTAGCCCTTGGCCTAGCCCTAGCCCTAGCCCTAGCCCTAGCCCTAGCCTTAGGCCTAGGCCTAGGCCTAGCCCTAGCCCTAGCCCTAGCCCTAGCCCTAGCCCTAGCCCTAACCCTAACTCTAAACCGAACCCGAACCCGAACCCTAACGCTAACCCACCGCATGCCCTAGCCATACCCATAGCTCTAAAGGTAACCCTAGCCCTAGCCCTTGCCCGAGCCATAAGCCTAACCCTAGCCGTAGCCCTAGTCCTAGCCCTAACACTAACACTAACAATCACCTTCTCCCTCACCCTCTCCTAGCCCTGCCCTGGCCCTAGCCCTAGCTCTAGCCCTAACCCTAACCCTAACCCTAACGCAACCCCTAACCTTAGCCAAGCCCGAGCCCGAGCCCTACCACTAGCACTAGCACTAGTCCTAGTCCTAGCCCTAGCCGCAGCCCTAGGCCTAGCCCAAGCCCTTACGCTAGCCCTAGCCCTAGCCCTAGTGTTAGGGTTAGGGTTAGGGCTCGGGTTAGAGTTACGGCTAGGGCTAGGGCTAGGGCTAGGGTTAGGGCTAGGGCTAGGGCTAGGGTTATGGTAGGGCGATGGGTTGGGCTAGGGCTAGAGACAGGGCTGAGCTAGCGCGAGGGTGAGGGTGAGGGTGAGGGTGAGGGTGAGGGTGAGGGTGAGGGCTAGGGCTTGGGCTTGGGCTTGGGCTTGGGCTAGGGCTGGGGATAGGGATAGGGATAGGGATAGGGCTAGAGTTAGGCTTAGGGCTTGGGCTGGGGTAAGGGTTAGGTTTAGGGCTAGGGATAAGAATAGGGTTAGGGTTAGGGTTAGGGTTAGCATTTGCGTTAGCGCTAGCTGTGCACTAGGGCTAGGGCTGGGCTAGGGTTAGGGTTAGGACGAGGAGGACGAGGACAAAGACTACTTCGAGGGCTAGGGCTATGCTACGCCTAGGCTGAGGGCTAGGGCTGGGGCTCCGGTTAGGGTTCGGGGTACGGCGAGGGCTAGGGCTAGGGCTAGGGTTAAACTTAAGGTTAGGATTAGGCTAGGGCTAGTGCTAGTGCTATGGTTAGGGTTAGTGTTAGGAATAGGGTTACGGTTAGTATTAGGGTTAGGGTTAGGGTTAGGGTGAGGGAGAGGGAGAGGGAGAGGGAGAGGGAGATGGAGAGGGTTAGGGTGAGGCTGAGGCTGAGGCTGAGGCTGAGGTCTAGGGCTAGGGCTAGGGCTAGGTCTATGACTGGTCTAAGGTTAGGGTTAGGGTTAGGGTTAGGGTTAGGGTTAGGGTTAGGGTTAGAGTTAGGGTTAGGGTTAGGGTTAGGGTTAGGGTTAGGGCTAGGGCTAGGGCTAGGGGTAGGGGTAGGGCTAGGGGTCGGCTTAGGGCTAATTCTAGGGTTAGGGTTACGGTTAGGGCGACGGGTTGGGCTAGGGCTAGAGCCAGGGCTGAGCTAGTGTGAGGGTGAGGGTAAGGGCGAGGGCTGGGGCTAGGGCTAGGGCTAGGCTTAGGATTAAGGTTAGGGTTAGGGTTTGGTTTAGGTTTAGGCCTAGTGGTACGACTAGGGCTAGGGCTAGCGTTAGCCTTAGGGCTAGGGCTTGGGCTTGGGCTTGGGCTAGGTTTAGGGTTAGGGTTAGGGCTAGGGATAAGATTAGGGTTAGGGTTTGGGTTAGCGTTTGCGTTCGCGCTAGCACTAGAGCTAGGGCTGGGCTGGTGTTTGGGTTAGGACTAGGACTAGGACTAGGACTAGGACTAGGACTAGGACTAGGACTAGGACTAGGACTAGGGCTAGGGCTATGCTAGGCCTAGGCCGAGGGGTAGGGCTGGGGTAGGATTAGGGTTAGGGGTACGGCGAGGGCTAGGTCTAGGGCTAGGGTTAAGCTTAAGGTTCGGATTGGGCTAGGGCTAGTGCTAGGGCTAGGGTTAGGGTTAGGTTTAGTGTTAGGGTTACTGTTAGGGTTAGTGTTATTGTTAGTGTTAGGTTTTAGGGCAAGGGTTAGGGCTAGGGCTGGGCTAAGGTTAGGGTTTGGGTGAAATTGAGGGTGAGGGTGAGGGTGAGGGAGAGGGAGATGGAGAGGGTTAGGGTGAGGGTTAGGGTGAGGGTGAGGGTGAGGGTGAGGGTTAGGGTTAGGGTTAGGGCTAGGGCTAGGGCTAGGGCTAGGGCTAGGCTTAAGGCTAGGCTTAGGGCTAGGGCTAGTGTTATGGTTAGGATTAGGGCGACAGGTTGCGCTAGGGCTAGAGCCAGGGCTGAGCTAGCGTGAGGGTGAGGGCTAGGGCTAGGGTAAGGATTAGGCCTAGGCCTAGGCCTAGTACTACGACTATGGCTATGGCTAAAACTCGGTGGACGGCTCGGGCTCGGGCTCGGGCTAGGATTAGGTGTAGGGCTAGGGTTAGGGTTAGATCTATTGCTAGGACTAGGGCCAGGGCAGGGCTAGGGTGAGGGTGATTGTGAAGGTGAGTGTTAGTGTTAAGGCTAGGGCTAGGGCTAGGGTTAGGGCTAGGGCTAGGGCTAGGGCTAGGGCTAGAGCTAGGGGTAGGGGTAGGGGTAGGGGTAGGGCTAGGTCTAGGTCTAGGTCTAGGTCTAGGTCTAGGTCTAGGGCTAGGGCTAGGGCTAGGGCTAGGGCCAAGGCTAGGGCTAGGGTTATTTTTAGGGTTAGGGTTAGGATTAGGGTTAAGGTTCGGGCAAGGTTAGTCTTAGGGTTAGGGTTACGTTTAGGGTTACAGGAAGGGTTAGCCCTAGGCCTAGGCCTAAGCCTAGTGCTATGAGTAGGGCTAGGGCTATGGCTAGGGTCAGGACCAGGGCTAATGCTAGTGCTATGCCTATGGCTAGGGCTGGGTTAAGGTGAGGTTTTGGGTTAGGGTTACGGTTAGTGTGAAGGTGAGGGAGAGGGTTAGAGTGAGGGTTAGGGCTAGGGCTATGGCTGGGCAAAGGTTAGGGTTTGGGTTAGGTTTAAGGTTAGGGTTAGGGTTAGGGTTCGGGGTACGGCTAGGGCTAAAGTAAGGGCTAGGGCTAGGTCTAGGGCTGGGTTAAGGTGAGGTTTTGGGTTAGGGTTAGGGTTAGTGTGAAGGTGAGGGAGAGGGTTAGAGTGAGGGTTAGGGCTAGGGCTAGGGCTATGGCTGGGCTAAGGTTAGGGTTTGGGTTAGGTTTAAGGTTAGGGTTAGGGTTACGGTTCGGGCTACGGCTAGGGCTAGAGTAAGGGCTAGGGCTAGGGCTAGGTCTAGGTCTAGGGCTAGGGCTACGGCTTGGCTTAGGGCTAGGACTATTGTTAGGGATAGGTTTAGGGCTATGGGTTGGGCTAGGGCTAGAGCAAGGGCTGAGCTAGTGTTAGGGTTAGAGTTAGGGCTCGGGTTATGGTTAGGGCTAGGGCTAGGGCTAGGGCTAGGGCTAGGGCTGCGGCTAGTGCTAGTGCTAGTGCTAGTGCTAGTGCTAGTGCTAGTGCTAGTGCTAGTGCTAGTGCTAGTGCTAGTGCTAGTGCTAGTGCTAGTGCTAGTGCTCGGGCTCGGGCTCGCGCTGGGCTAAGTTTGCGGATTGGGTTAGGGTTAGGGTTAGGGTCAGGGTCAGGGTCAGGGTCAGGGTCAGGGTCAGGGTCAGGGTCAGGGTCAGGGTCAGGGTCAGGGTCAGGGTGATGGCTAGGCCTAGGGCTATGGCTATGGCTATGGCAATGGCTAGGGCTAGGGTTAGGGTTAGGGTTAGGGTTTTGTTTAGGCATACGACTAGTGCTACAACTAGGGCTAGGGCTAGGGCTCGTGCTCGTGGTCAAGCTCAAGCTCGGGGTAGGGCTTGGGCTAGGATTATGCTTAGGGGTAGGATTAGGATTAGGGCTATTTCTACGGCGATGGCGAGGGCAGGGCTAGGGTGAAGGTGAGGGTTAGTGTTAGTGTTAGGGCTAGGGCTAGGGCTAGGCGTACGGATCGGGTTAGGCTTATGGCTCGGGCTCGGGCTCCGGCTTGGGTTACCATTAGAGTTATGGCTATGACAAGGGCCTGGCATGGGTTAGGTTTATGCTTATGGTTAGGGTAAGGTTTAGGCTTCCGGTTAGAGTTAGGGTTACTGGTAGGCCTAGGGCTAGGGTTAGCGTAAGGGCTAGGGCTAGGGCTAGGCTAGGCCTAGCGCAAGTGCTAGGGCTAGGGCTAGGCTGTAGGTAGGGCTAGGGCTAGAGTTAGTGCTAGGGTTAGGGCTACAGGTTGGGGTAGGGCTAGAGCCAGGGCTCAGCTAGCATGAATGTGAGTGTGAGTGTGAGGGCTAGGGCTAGGGCTAGGGCTAGGGCAAGGGCTAGGGCTAGGTGTAGTGTAGAGCTATGGCTATCGCTAGGGCTAGGGCTAGGTGTAGTGTAGAGCTATGGCTAGGGTTATGGCTAGGGCTAGAGCTAGGGCTAGGGCTAGGGTTAGAGCTGGGCTTTGTTAGGGTTTGTGTTATGGTTAAGTATAGGGTTAGACTTAGGCTTAGGCATAGGCTTAGGATTAGAGTTAGCGTTTGTGTTAGGGCTAGTGCTAGTGCTAGTGCTAGTGCTAGTGCTAGAGCTAGTGCTAGTGCTAGTGCTAGGGCAAGGCTAGGGCTAGGTCTAGAGCTAGGCTTAGATTTAGGCTTAGGAATAGAAATAGGAGTAGGGCTAGAACTAGCGTTTGGGTTAGGGCTAGGGCTAGGGCTAGCGTCAGTGCTTGGGCTAGGCCTAGGGCTGCGGGTAGGGCTAGGGCTAGTGCTAGTGCTAGGGTTCGGGCTGGGGCTGTGCTAAGGTTAGGGTTAGGGTTAGGGTTAGGGGTAGTGGTAGGGGTAGGGTTATGGCTACGGCTAAGGCTAGCGCTAACCCAAAACCTAGTTCTAGCCCTATTCCTATTCTTATTCCTAGTCCTAAGCCTACCCCTACCCCTAACCCAAACCCTAGCTCTAGCCCTCGTTCTATGCCTAAGTCTAGCCCTAGCCCTAGCCCTAGCCCTAGCCCTAGCCCTAGCCCTAGCCCTAGCCCTAGCCCTACCCTAACCTTAACCCTAAACCTAACCCTAACCCTAACCCTAACCAAACCCTAAAGCTAAACCTAACACTAACCTTAGCCCAGCCTTAGCCATAGCTTTAACCCTAACCCTAACCCTAACCCTAACCCTAACCCTAACCCTAACCCTAACCCTAACCCTAACCCTAACCCTAACCCTAACCCTAAACCTAAACCTAAACCTAAACCTAAACCTAAACCTAACCCTAACCCAGATCCTAACCCTAAACCTAACCCTAGCCCTAGCCCTAGCCCTAGCCCTAGCCCTAGACCTGACACTAAACCTCACCTTCACCCTAGCCCTAGCCCTAGCCCTACCCCTAACACTAACCCTCACCTTCACCCTCACTCTCAACCTAGCCCTCACCTGGCCCTAGTCCTAGCAATAGATCTAACCCTAACCCTAGCGCTACGCCTAATCTTAGCCCTAGCCCTCGCCCTCGCCCTCGCCCTCGCCCTCGCCCTCGCCCTCGCCCTCGCCCTCGCCCTCGCCCTCGCCCTCGCCCTCGCCCTAGCCCTAGCCGAAGCCCTAGCCCTAGCCCTAGCTCTAGCCCTAGTCCTAGTCCTAGTCCTAAACCTTACCCTAGCCCAGCCTTAGCGTTAGTGCTAGCGCTAGCGCTAGCGCTAACGCAAACGCAAACGCTCACCCTAACCCTAATCTTATCCCTAGCCCTAGCCCTAACCCTAACCCTAGCCCTAGCCCTAGCCCTAGACCTGACACTAACCCGCACCTTCACCCTAGCCCTATCCCTAGCCCTACCCGTACCCCTAACACTAACCCTCACCTTCACCCTCACTCTCAACCTAGCCCTCGCCTGGCCCTATTCCTAGCAATAGATCTAACCCTAACCCTAGCGCTACGCCTAATCTTAGCCCTCGCCCTCACCCTCGCCCTCGCCCTAGACCTAGTCCTAGCCCTAGCCCTAGCCCTAGCCCTAGCCCTAGCCCTAGCCCTAGCCCTAGCCCTAGCCCTAGCCCTAGCCGTAGCCGAAGCCCTAGACCTAGCCCTAGCCCTAGCCCTAGCCCTAGCCCTAGCTCTAGCCCTAGTCCTAGACCTAGTCCTAAACCTTACCCTAGCCCAGCCCTAGCCCTAGTGCTAGCGCTAGCACTAGCGCTAACGCAAACGCAAACGCTCACCCCTACCCCTAGCCCAAGCCGAAGCCCTAGCCCTAGCCCTAGCCCTAGCCCTAACCCTAACCCTAGCCCAAGCCCAAGCCCTTGCCCTAGCCCTAGCCATAAGCCTAGCCCTAGCCCTAGCCCTAGCCCTAGTCCGAGCCCTAGCCCGAGCCCGAGCCTTAGCCTTGGCCCTAGGCCTTGCCCTGATCCTAGCCCGAGCTATAGCCCTAACCCAAACCCTAGCTCTATCCCTATTCCTATTCCTATTCCTATTCCTATTCCTAGTCCTAAGCCTAGCCCTCGCCCTCGCCCTAGCCCTAGCTTTGGCCCTAACCCTAAAACTAACACTAAGACTAACACTAACACTAACCCAAGTCGTAGCCCTAAGCATAAGCCTAAACTTAGCCCGAACACTAGCCCGAACCCTAACACAAACCTTAACCATAGACTTAGCCCTAGCACTAGCACTAGCCCTAGCCTTATCCGTAGCCATAACCCTACCCCTACCCCTACCCCTACCCCTACCCCAACCCTAACCCTACCCCAAACACTACCCCTAGCCCTAGCCCTACCCCTACCCCTACCCCTACCTCTAACCCAAACCCAAACCCTAGCTCTAGCCCTATTCCTATTCCTAATCCTAATCCTAAGATTAGCCCTAGCCCTAGCCCTAGCCCTAGCCCTAGCTTTAACACTAACACTAACCCTCACCTTCACACTAGCCCTGCCCTCAGCTTAGCCGTAGAAATAGCCCTAATCCTAACCCTAGCCCTAAGCGTAATCCTAGCCCGAGCCCGAGCCCGAGCCCGAGCCCTACCCCGAGCCCTACCCCGAGCCCG
>JALMGA010000036.1:1135000-1150000 GCA_023333525.1 Aspidoscelis tigris stejnegeri | reverse complement strand
GGGCTAGGGCTAGGGCTAGGGCTAGGGCTAGGGCTAGGGTTAGGGTTAGGGTTAGGGTAAGGGTAAGGGTTAGGGTTAGGGTTAGGGTTAGGGTTAGGGTTAGGGTTAGGGTTAGGGTTAGGGTTAGGGTTAGGGTTAGGGTTAGGGTTAGGGTTAGGGTTAGGGTTAGGGTTAGGGTTAGGGTTAGGGTTAGGGTTAGGGTTAGGGTTAGGATTAGGGTTAGGGTTAGGTTTAGGGTTAGGGTTAGGGTTAGGGATAGGGTTAGGGTAAGGGTTATGTTTAGGGCGACGGTTTGGGCTAGTGCTAGAGCCAGGGCTGAGCTAGTTTGAGGGTGAGGGTATGGTTGAGGGCTAGGGCAACGGCTAGCGGTAGGGTTAGGTTTAGGGTTAAGTTTAGGGTTAGGGTTAGCGTTAGGGTTAGGGTTAGGGTTAGGGTTAGGGTTAGGGTTAGGGTTAGGGTTAGGGCTACGGCTAGGGCTAGGGCTAGGGCTAGGGCTAGGGCTAGGGCTAGGGCTAGGGCTAGGGCTAGTGCTCGTGCTAGGGCAAGGGCTAGTGCTAGTGCTAGTGCTAGTGCTAGTGCTAGTGCCAGTACTAGTGCTAGTGCTAGTGCTAGTGCTAGGGCAAGGGCTAGCGCTAGCGCTAGGGCAAAGGCTAGGCTTAGGCTTAGGCTTAGGTTTAGGAATAGGAATAGGAATAGGGCTAGAACTAGCGTTTGGGTAAGGGCTAGGGCTAGGGCTAGGGCTAGGGCTAGGGCTAGGGCTAGGGCTAGGGCTACGGCTAGGCTTAGGGCTAGGACTATTGTTAGGGATAGGGTTAGAGCTATGGGTTGGGCTAGCGCTAGAGCCAGGGCTGAGCTAGTGTTACGGTTATGGTTAGGGCTCGGGTTAGGGTTAGGGCTAGGGCTAGGGCTAGGGCTGCGGCTAGTGCTAGTGCTAGTGCTAGTGCTCGGGCTTGGGCTTGGGCTCGCGCTGGGCTAAGTTTGGGGATTGGGTTAGGGTCAGGGTCAGGGTCAGAGTCAGGGTCAGGGTCAGGGTCAGGGTCAGGGTGATGGCTAGGCCTAGGTCTATGGCTATGGCTAAGGCTATGGCTATGGCTAGGGTTAGGGTTAGGGTTAGGGTTAGGGTTTTGTTTAGGCATACGACGAGTGCTACAACTAGGGCTAGGGCTAGGGCTCGTGCTCGTGGTCAAGCTCAAGCTCGGGGTAGGGCTCGGGCTAGGATTATGCTTAGGGGTAGGATTAGGATTAGGGCTATTTCTACGGCGATGGCGATGGCGAGGGCAGGGCTAGGGTGAAGGTGAGGGTTAGTGTTAGTGTTAGGGCTAGGGCTAGTCCTAGGGCTAGGGGTACGGCCAGTGTTACGCTTACGGCTCCGGCTCGGGCTCCGGCTTGGGTTACCATTAGAGTTATGGCTATGGCAAGGGCCTGGCATGGGTTAGGTTTATGCTTAGGGTTAGGGTAAGGGTTAGGCTTCGGGTTAGAGTTAGGGTTACTGGTAGGCCTAGGGCTAGGGTTAGCGTAAGGGCTAGGGCTAGGGCTAGGCTAGGGCTAGGGCAAGGGCTAGGGCTAGGGCTAGGGCTAGGCTGTAGGTAGGGCTAGGGCTAGAGTTAGTGCTAGGGTTAGGGCTACAGGTTGGGCTAGGGCTAGAGCCAGGGCTCAGCTAGCATGAATGTGAGTGGGAGTGTGAGGGCTAGGACTATGGCTAGGGCTAGGGCTAGGGCTAGGGCTAGAGCTAGGGCTAGGGCTAGGGCTAGGGCTAGGGTTAGAGCTAGGCTTTGTTAGGGTTTGTGTTATGGTTAAGTATAGGGTTAGACTTAGGCTTAGGCATAGGCTTAGGGTTAGAGTTAGCGTTAGTGTTAGGGCTAGTGCTAGTGCTAGTGCTAGTGCTAGTGCTAGTGCTAGTGCTAGTGCTAGTGCTAGAGCTAGTGCTAGTGCTAGTGCTAGTGCTAGGGCAAGGCTAGGGCTAGGTCTAGAGCTAGGCTTAGGTTTAGGCTTAGGAATAGAAATAGGATTAGGGCTAGAACTAGCGTTTGGGTTAGGGCTAGGGCTAGGGCTAGCGTCAGGGCTTGGGCTAGGCCTAGGGCTGCGGGTAGGGCTAGGGCTAGTGCTAGTGCTAGGGCTCGGGCTCGGGCTGTGCTAAGGTTAGGGGTAGGGGTAGGGGTAGGGGTAGGGGTAGGGGTAGGGGTAGGGTTATGGCTACGGCTAAGGCTAGCGCTAACCCAAAACCTAGTTCTAGCCCTATTCCTATTCTTATTCCTAGTCCTAAGCCTACCCCTACCCCTAACCCAAACCCTAGCTCTAGCCCTCGTTCTATGCCTAAGTCTAGCCCTAGCCCTAAGCCTAACCCTAGCCGTAGCCCTAGCCCTAGCCCTACCCTAACCTTAACCCGAACCCTAACCCTAAACCTAACCCTATCCAAACCCTAAAGCTAAACCTAACACTAACCTTATCCCAGCCGTAGCCATAGCTTTAACCCTAACCCTAACCCTAACCCTAACCCTAACCCTAACCCTAACCCTAACCCTAACCCTAACCCTAACCCTAACCCTAACCCTAACCCTAACCCTAACCCTAACCCTAACCCTAACCCTAACCCTAACCCTAACCCTAACCCTAACCCTAACCCTAACCCTAACCCTAACCCTAACCCTAACCCCGACCCTGACCCTGACCCTGACCCTAACCCTAACCCTAACCCTAACCCTAACCCTAACCCTAACCCCGACCCTGACCCTGACCCTAACCCTAACCCTAACCCTAACCCCGACCCTGACCCTAACCCTAACCCTAACCCTAACCCAGATCCTAACCCTAAACCTAACCCTAGCCCTAGCCCTAGCCCTAGCCCTAGCCCTAGAACTGACACTAAACCTCACCTTCACCCTAGCCCTAGCCCTAGCCCTACCCCTAACACTAACCCTCACCTTCACCCTCACTCTCAACCTAGCCCTCACCTGGCCCTAGTCCTAGCAATAGATCTAACCCTAACCCTAGCGCTACGCCTAATCTTAGCCCTCGCCCTCGCCCTCGCCCTCGCCCTCGCCCTAGTCCTAGCCCTAGCCCTAGCCCTAGCCCTAGCCCTAGCCCTAGCCCTAGCCCTAGCCCTAGCCCTAGCCCTAGCCCTAGCCCTAGCCCTAGCCCTAGCCCTAGCCCTAGCCCTAGCCCTAGCCCTAGCCCTAGCCCTAGCCCTAGCCCTAGCCCTAGCCCTAGCCCTTGCCCTAGCCCTAGCCCTAGCCCTAGCCCTAGCCCTAGCCCTAGCCCTAGCCCTAGCCCTAGCCCTAGCCCTAGCCCTAGCCCTAGCCCTAGCCCTAGCCCTAGCCGAAGCCCTAGCCCTAGCCCTAGCCCTAGCTCTTGCCCTAGTCCTAGTCCTAAACCTTACCCTTGCCCAGCCTTAGCCGTAGTGCTAGTGCTAGCGCTAGTGCTAACGCAAACGCAAACACTCACCCTAACCCTAATCTTATCCCTAGCCCTAGCCCTAACCCTAACCCTAGCCCTAGCCCTAGCCCTAGCCCTAGCCCTAGACCTGACACTAACCCTCACCTTCACCCTAGACCTAGACCTAGCCCTACCCGTACCCCTAACACTAACCCTCACCTTCACCCTCACTCTCAACCTAGCCCTCGCCTGGCCCTAGTCCTAGCGATAGATCTAACCCTAACCCTAGGGCTACGCCTAATCTTAGCCCTCGCCCTCGCCCTCGCCCTCGCCCTAGTCCTAGCCCTAGCCCTAGCCCAACCCTAGCCCTAGCCGAAGCCCTAGCCCTAGCCCTAGCCCTAGCCCTAGCCCTAGCTCTAGCCCTAGTCCTAGTCCTAGTCCTAGTCCTAGTCCTAGTCCTAAACCTTACCCTAGCCCAGCCCTAGACCTAGTGCTAGCGCTAGCGCTAGCGCTAACGCAAACGCAAACGCAAACGCTCACCCCTACCCCTAGCCCAAGCCCAAGCCCTAGCCCTAGCCCTAGCCCTAACCCTAGCCCAAGCCCAAGCCCTAGCCCTAGCCCTAGCCCTAGCCATAAGCCTAGCCCTAGCCCTAGCCCGAGCCCGAGCCCGAGCCCGAGCCCGAGCCTTAGCCCGAGCCAAGGCCCTAGGCCTTGCCCTGATCCTAGCCCGAGCTATAGCCCTAACCCAAACCCTAGCTCTAGCCCTATTCCTATTCCTATTCCTAGTCCTAAGCCTAGCCCTCTCCCTAGCCCTAGCCCTAGTTTTGGCCCTAATCCTAACCCTAAAACTAACACTAAGTCTAACACTAACACTAACCCAAGTCGTAGCCCTAAGCATAAGCCTAAACTTAGCCCGAACCCTAGCCCGAACCCTAACACAAACCTTAACCCTAGACTTAGCCCTAGCACTAGCACTAGCCCTAGCCTTATCCGTAGCCATAACCCTACCCCTACCCCTACCCCAACCCTACCCCTACCCCAAACACTACCCCTACCCCTACCCCTACCTCTAACCCAAACCCAAACCCTAGCTCTAGCCCTATTCCTATTCCTAATCCTAATCCTAATCCTAAGATTAGCCCTAGCCCTAGCCCTAGCTTTAACACTAACACTAACCCTCACCTTCACACTAGCCCTGCCCTCACCTTAGCCATAGAAATAGCCCTAATCCTAACCCTAGCCCTAAGCGTAATCCTAGCCCGAGCCCGAGCCCAAGCCCGAGCCCGAGCCCTACCCCGAGCCCGAGCTTTAGCACGAGCACGAGCAGGAGCACGAGCCCTAGTAGTAGCACTAGTCCTAGGCCTAAACAAAACCCTAACCCTAACCCTAGCCATAGCCAAAGCGATAGCCACAGCCCTAGGCCTACCCATCACCCTGACCCTGACCCTGACCCTGACCCTGACCCTGACCCTGACCCTGACCCTGACCCTGACCCTGACCCTGACCCTGAACCTCACCCTAACCCTAACCCTAACCCTAACCCTAACCCAATCCCCAAACTTAGCCCAGCCCGAGCCCGAGCCCGAGCCCGAGCCATAGCACTAGCACTAGCACTAGCACTAGCACTAGCACTAGCACTAGCACTAGCACTAGCACTAGCACTAGCACTAGCACAAGCACTAGCACTGGCCGCAGCCCTAGCCCTAGCACTAGCCCTAGCCCTAGCCCTAGCCCTAACCCTAACCCGAGCCCTAACCCTAACCCTAACACTAGCTCAGCCCTGCCTCTAGCCCTAGCCCAACCCGTAGCCCTAAACCTATCCCGAAAAATAATCCTAGCGCTAAGCCTAGCCCTAGCCCTAGCCCTAGCCCTAGCCCTAGCCCTAGGACTAGCCCTAGACCTAGCCCTAGCCCTAGCCCTAGCCCTAGCCCTAGCCCTAGACCTAGACCTAGACCTAGACCTAGCCCTAGCCCTAGCCCTAGCCCTAGCCCTAGCCCTAGCCCTAGCCCGAGCCCTAGCCCTAGCCCTAACCCTAACCCTAACCCTAAACCTAACCCAAAACCTAACCTTAGCCCAGCCATAGCCCTAGCCCTAACCCTCACTCTAACCCTCTCCCTCACCTTCACCCTAACCCTAACCCAAAACCTCACCGTAACCCAGCCCTAGCCCTAGCCATAGCACTAGCATTAGCCCTGGTCCTGACCCTAGCCATAGCCCTAGCCCTAGTCGTAGTCGTAGCACTAGGCTTAGGCCTAGGCCTAGGCCTAACCCTTCCTGTAACCCTAAACGTAACCCTAACCCTAAGCCTAACCTTGCCCAAACCCTAACTTTAACCGTAACATTAACACAAACACTAACCCTAGCCCTATCCATAGCCTTAGCCTTAGCCCTACCCATAAACCTACCCCTACCCCTACCCCTACCCCTACCCCTACCCCTACCCCTAACCTTACCCCTACCCCTACCCCTACCCCTACCCCTACCCCTACCCCTATCCCTACCCCTACCCCTACCCCTACCCCTTCCCCTTCCCCTAACCCAAACTCTAGCTCTAGCCCTAGCCCTAAGCCTAGCCCTAGCCCTAGCCCTAGCCCTGAACTTAACCTTAACCTTAACCTTAACCTTAACCCTAACCCTAACCCTAACCCTAACCCTAACCCTAACCCTAACCCTAACCCTAACCCTAACCCTAACCCTAACCCTAACCCTAACCCTAACCCTAACCCCAACCCTAAACCTAACCCTAAACCTAACCCTAACCCTAACCCTAAACCTAACCCTAAACCTAAACCTTATCCTAACACTAACCCTTAACCTAACCCTAACCCTAACCCTAACCCTAACCCTAACTCTAACCCTAACTCTAATCCTAACCCAAACCCTAAACCTAACCAAACCCTAAAGCTAAACCTAACACTAACATTAGCCGAGCCCTGACCCTTGCCTTAACCCTAACCCTAACCCTAAACCTAACTCTAGCACTAGCACTAGCCCTACCCCAATCCTAACATTAAGCTTAACCCTAGCCCTAGCCCTCGCCGTACCCCTAACCCTAATCCTACCCCAGCCCGAGCCCTCGGCCTAGGCCTAGCATTGCCCTAGCCCTAGAAGTAGTCCTAGTCCTAGTCCTAACCCTAACCCTAGCCCAAGCCCAAGCCCTAGCCCTAAGCCTAACCCTAGCCCTATCCCTATCCCTAGTCGTAGCACTATGCCTAGGCCTAAACCAAACACTTACCTAACCCTAACCCTAACCCTAGCCCTAGCCCTAGCCCTAGCCCTAGCCCTAGCCCTACCCCAAGCCCTACCCCTAGCCCTAGCCCTAGCCCTAGCCCTAGCCCTAGCCCTAGCCCTAGCCCTAGCCCTAGCCCTAGCCCTAGCCCTAGCCCTAACCCTAACCCTAACCCTAACCCTAACCCAAACCCTCACCGTAACCCAGCCCTAGCCATAGCCATAGCACTAGCATTAGCCCTGGTCCTGACCCTAGCCATAGCCCTAGCCCTAGTCGTAGTCGTAGCACTAGGCTTAGGCCTAGGCCTAGGCCTAACCCTTTCTGTAACCCTAAACGTAACCCTAACCCTAAGCCTAACCTTGCCCGAACCTTAACCCTAACCCTAACCCTATCCCTAGCCCTAGCCCTAGCCCTACCCCAAGCCCTAACCCTAACCCTAGCCCTAGCCCTAGCCCTAGCCCTAGCCCTAGCCCTAGCCCTAGCCCTAGCCCTAGCCCTAGCCCTAGCCCTAGCCCTACCCCAAGCCCTAGCCCTAGCCCTAGCCCTACCCTAAGCCCTAACCCTAACCCTAGCCCTAGCCCTAGCCCTAGCCCTAGCCCTAGCCCTAGCCCTAGCCCTACCCCAAGCCCTAGCCCTAGCCCTAGCCCTAGCCCTAACACTAACCCTAACCTTCACCCTAGCCCTGCCCTCGCCATCGCCGTAGAAATAGCTGTAATCCTAATCCTACCCCTATGCATAATCCTAGCCCTAGCCCTAGCCTGAGCGCAAGACCGAGCCCTACCCCGAGCTTGAGCTTGAGCACGAGCACGAGCACGAGCCCTAGCCCTAGTTGTAGCACTACTCGTAGGCCTAAACAAAACCCTAACCCTAACCCTAACCCTAACCCTAACCCTTGCCCTAGCCCTAGCCATAGCCATCGCCATAGCCCTAGGCCTAGCCATCACCCTGACCCTGACCCTGACCCTGACCCTGACCCTGACCCTGACCCTGACCCTCACCCTCACCCTCACCCTCACCCTCACCCTCACCCTCACCCTACAACTAACCCTAACCATAACCCAATCCCCAAACTTAGCCCAGCGCGAGCCCGAGCCCGAGCCCTACCACTAGCACTAGCACTACACCTAGCCCTAGCCCTAGCCGCAGCCCTAGGCCTAGCCCAAGCCCTGACGCTAGCCCTAGCCCTAGCCCTAGTGTTAGGGTTAGGGTTAGGGCTCGGGTTAGGGTTAGGGCTAGGGCTAGGGCTAGGGCTAGGGCTAGGGCTAGGGCTGCGGCTACGGCTAGTCCTAGTGCTAGTGCTAATGCTAGGGCTCGGGCTCGGGCTCGCGCTGGGCTAAGTTTGGGGATTGGGTTATGGTTAGGGTTAGTTGTAGGGTGAGGGTGAGGGTGAGGGTGAGGGTGAGGGTCAGGGTCAGGGTCAGGGTCAGGGTCAGGGTCAGGGTCAGGGTCAGGGTCAGGGTGATGGCTAGGCCTAGGGCTATGGCGATGGCGATGGCTATGGCTAGGGCCAGGGTTAGGGTTAGGGTTAGGGTTAGGGTTAGGGTTAGGGTTAGGGTTAGGGTTAGGGTTAGGGTTAGGGTTAGGGTTAGGGTTAGGGTTTTGTTTAGGCCTACGACTAGTGCTACAACTAGGGCTAGTGCAAGGGCTCGTGCTCGTGCTCAAGCTCAAGCTCGGGGTAGGGCTCGGGCTCCGGCTCAGGGTAGGGCTCGGGCTAGGATTATGCTTAGGGGTAGGATTAGGATTAGGGCTATTTCTACGGCGATGGCGAGGGCAGGGCTAGTGTGAAGGTGAGGGTTAGTGTTAGTGTTAGGGCTAGGGCTAGGGCTAGGGCTAGGGCTAGGGCTAGGGCTAGGGCTAGTAGGCTTACGGCTCGGGCTCGGGCTCGGGCTTGGGTTACCATTAGAGTTATGGCTATGGCAAGGGCCTGGCGTGGGTTAGGTTTATGCTTAGGGTTAGGGTACGTGTTAGGCTTCGGGTTAGAGTTAGGGTTAGTGGTAGGCCTAGGGCTAGGATTAGCGTAAGGGCTAGGGCTAGGGCTAGGGCTAGGACAAGGGCCAGGGCTAGGGTTAGGCTGTGGGTAGGGGTAGGGCTAGGGTTAGTGTTAGGGTTAGGGCTACAGGTTGGGCTAGGGCTAGAGCCAGGGCTCAGCTAGCATGAGTGTGAGTGTGAGTGTGAGGGCTAGGGCTAGGGCTAGGGCTAGGGCTAGGGCTATGGCTATGGCTAGGGCTAGGTGTAGTGTAGAGCTATGGCTATGGCTATGGCTAGGGCTAGGGCTAGGATTTGGTTTAGGCGTAGGACTAGTGCTACGACTAGGGCTAGGGATAGGGCTCGGGCTTGGGCTAGGATTAGGCTTACGCTTAGGCTTAGGGCTAGGGTTAGGTTTAGGGCTATTTCTATGGCTAGGGCTAGGGCAGGGCTAGGTGAGGGTGAGGGTGAAGGTGAGAGTTAGTGTTAGTGTTAGTGTTAGGGCTAGGACTAGGGCTACGGCTAGGGTTAGGCTTATGGCTCGGGCAAGGGCTAGGGATAGGGTTACCTTTAGAGCTAAGGCTATGGCTAGGTCCTGCGGTGGGTTGGCGTTAGGGTTCGGGTTAGGGTTCGGGTTCGGTTTAGAGTTAGGGTTAGGGCTAGGGCTAGGGCTAGGGCTAGGGCTAGGGCTAGGGCTAGGGCTAGGACTAGGGCTAGAGCTAGGGCTAGGGCTAAGGCTAGGTCTAGGTCTAGGATTAGGATTAGGATTAGGATTAGGAATAGGGTTAGACCTAGGGTTTGGGTTTGGGTTAGAGGTAGGGGTAGGGGTAGGGGTTGGGGTAGGGGTTGAGTTGGGTTGGGGTAGGGGTAGGGGTAGGGGTAGGGGTAGGGGTAGGGGTAGGGGTAGGGTTATGGCTACGGCTACGGATACGGCTATTGCTAGGGCTTACGGCTAGGGTTAGGGTTTGTGTTAGGGTTCGGGCTAGGGTTCGGGCTAGGTTTAGGCTTATGCTTAGGGCTACGACTTGGGTTAGGGTTAGGGTTAGTCTTAGTGTTAGGGTTAGGGCTAGGGCTAGGATTAGGACTAGAACTAGGACTAGGACTAGGACTAGGACTAGGACTAGGAATAGGAATAGGAATAGGAATAGGAATAGGAATAGGAATAGGAATAGGAATAGGAATAGGAATAGGAATAGGAATAGGAATAGGAATAGGGCTAGAGCTGGGGTTTGGTTTAGGGCTCTGGCTCTGGCTAGGATCAGGGCAAGGCCTAGGGCAAACGCAAACGCAAATGCTCACCCTAACCCTAATCTTATCCCTAGCCCTAGCCCTAACCCTAACCCTAGCCCAAGCCCAAGCCCTAGCCCTAGCCCTAGCCATAAGCCTAGCCCTAGCCCTAGCCCTAGCCCTAGCCTTAGCCCGAGCCATGGCCCTAGGACTTGCCCTGATCCTAGCCCGAGCTATAGCCCTAACCCAAACCCTAGCTCTAGCCCTATTCCTATTCCTATTCCTAGTCCTAAACCTAGACCTCGCCCTACCCCTAGACCTAGCTTTGGCCCTAACCCTAACCCTAACCCTAACACTAAGACTAACACTAACCCTAACACAAGTCGTAGCCCTAAGCATAAGCCTAAACCTAGCCCGAACCCTAGCCCGAACCCTAACACAAACCCTAACCCTAGCCCTAGCCCTAGCACTAGCACTAGCACTAGCCCTAGCCTTATCCGTAGCCATAACCCTACCCCTACCCCTACCCCAACCCTACCCCTACCCCAACCCCTACCCCTACCCCTACCCCTACCCCTACCCCTACCCCTACCTCTAACCCAAACCCAAACCCTAGCTCTAGCCCTATTCCTAGTCCTAATCCTAATCCTAAGATTAGCCCTAGCCCTAGCCCTAGCCCTAGCCCTAGCCCTAGCCTTAGCCCTCGCCCTCGCCCTAGCCTTAGCCCTTGGCCTAGCCCTAACCCTAGCCCTAGCCCTACCCCTACCCCTACCCCTAGACCAAGCCTTAGGCCTAGCCCTAGCCCTAGCCCTAACCCTAACTCTAAACCGAACCCGAACCTGAACCCTAACCCTAACGCTAACCCACCACATGCCCTAGCCATATCCTTAGATCTAAAGATAACCCTATCCCTAGCCCTTGCCTGAACCATAAGCCTAATCCTAGCCATAGCCCTAGTCCTAGCCCTAACACTAACACTAACACTAACAATCACCTTGACCCTCACCCTCACCTAGCCCTGCCATGGCCCTAGCCATAGAAATAGCCCTAACCATAACCCTAGCCCTAAGCCTACGCCTACGCCTAAGCCTAATCCTAGCTCAAGCCCAAGCTCGAGCCCGAGCCTCAGCCCGAGCCCGAGCCCTATCCGTAGCCCTAGTCGTAGCACTTGGCCTAGGCCTAAACCAAATCCTAGCCCTAGCCCTAGCCCTACCCGTAGCCCTAGGCATAGCTCTACACAACACCTAGCCCTAGCCCTAGCCCTAGCCCTAGCCCTAGCCCTAGCCCTAGCCCTAGCCCTAGCCCTAGTCCTAGCCCTAGCCCTAGCCCAAGCCCTAGCCCTAGCCCTAGCCCTAGCCCTAGCCCTAGCCCTAGCCCTAGCCTTAGGCCTAGCCCTAGCCCTAGCCCTAGCCCTAGCCCTAGCCCTAGCCCTAGCCCTAGCCCTAACTCTAAACCGAACCCGAACCCGAACCCTAACGCTAACCCACCGCATGCCCTAGCCATAGCCATAGCTCTAAAGGTAACCCTAGCCCTTGCCCGAGCCATAAGCCTAACCCTAGCCGTAGCCCTAGTCCTAGCCCTAACACTAACACTAACACTAACAATCACCTTCTCCCTCACCCTCTCCTAGCCCTGCCCTGGCCCTAGCCCTAGCTCTAGCCCTAGCTCTAGCCCTAACGCTAACCCTAATCCTAACCCTAACCCTAACCCTAACGCAACCCCTAACCTCAGCCCAGCCCGAGCCCGAGCCCTACCACTAGCACTAGCACTAGGCCTAGTCCTAGCCCTAGCCGCAGCCTTAGGCTTAGCCCAAACCCTGACGCTAGCCCTAGCCCTAGCCCTAGTGTTAGGGTTAGGGTTAGGGCTCGGGTTAGGGTTACGGCTAGGTCTAGGTCTAGGTCTAGGTCTAGGTCTAGGGCTAGGTCTAGGGCTAGGGCTAGGGCTAGGGCTGCGGCTAGGGCTAGGACTAGGCCTAGTGCTAGTGCTAATGCTAGGGCTCGGGCTCGGGCTCGTGCTGGGCTAAGTTTGGGGATTGTGTTAGGGTTAGGGCGAGGGTGAGGGTGAGGGTGAGGGTCAGGGTGAGGGTGAGGGTGAGGGTCAGGGTCAGGGTCAGGGTCAGGGTCAGGGTCAGGGTCAGGGTCAGGGTCAGGGTCAGTGTGATGGCTATGCCTAGGGCTATGGCTATGGCTATGGCTAGGGCTAGGTTTAGGGTTAGGGTTTTGTTTAGGCCTAGGACTAGTGCTACAACTAGGGCTAGGGCTAGGGCTCATCCTCGTGCTCAAGCTCGAGCTCGGGGTAGGGCTCGGGGTAGGGGTAGGGCTACGGCTAGGGCTAGGATTACGCTTAGAGCTAGGGTTAGGATTAGGGCTATATCTACGGCTATGGCGAGGGAAGGGCTAGGGTGAAGGTGAGGGTTAGTGTTACTGTTAGGGCTAGGGCTAGGGCTACAGCTAGGGCTACGGCTAGGGTTAGGCTTACGGCTCGGGCTCGGGCTCGGGCTCGGGTTACCATTAGAGTTATGGCTATGGCTAGCGCCTGGCTTGGGTTAGGTTTATGGTTAGGGTTAGGGTTAGGGTTAGGGTTAAGGTTAGGGTAGGGCAAGCCTAGGGCTAGGGCTAGGGCACGCGCTGGGCTAAGTTTGAGGATTCGGTTAGGGTTAGGGCTCGGGTTAGGGTTAGGGCTAGGGTAGGGCTAGTGGTAGTGCTAGGGCTCGGGCTCGGGCTCGCGCTGGGCTAAGTTTGGGGATTGGGTTAGTGTTAGGGCTCGGGTTAGGGCTAGGGCTAGGGCTAGGGCTAGGGCTAGGGCTAGGGCTAGGGCTAGGGCTAGGGCTAGGGCTAGGGCTAGGGCTAGGGCTAGGGCTAGGGCTAGGGCTATGGTAGGGCGATGCGTTGGGCTAGGGCTAGAGACAGGGCTGAGCTAGCGCGAGGGTGAGGGTGAGGGTGAGGGCTAGGGCTTGGGCTTGGGCTAGGGCTAGGGCTAGAGCTAGGGCTAGGGCTAGGGCTAGGGCTAGGGCTAGGGCTAGGGCTAGGGCTTGGGCTGGGGTTAGGGTTAGGGTTAGGGTTAGGGTTTGGTTTATGCCTAGGCCTAGTGCTACGACTAGGGATAGGGATAGGGCTAGAGTTAGGCTTAGGGCTTGGGCTTGGGCTTGGGCTGGGGTAAGGGTTAGGTTTAGGGCTAGGGAGAAGAATAGGGTTAGGGTTAGGGTTAGCATTTGCGTTAGCGCTAGCACTAGCACTAGGGCTAGGGCTGGGCTAGGGTTAGGGTTAGGACGAGGACTAGGACGAGGACGAGGACAAAGACTACTTCCAGGGCTAGGGCTATGCTAGGCCTAGGCCGAGGGCTAGGACTGGGGCTCCTGTTAGTGTTTGGGGTACGTCGAGGGCTAGGGCTAGGGCTAGGGTTAAACTTAAGGTTAGGATTAGGCTAGGGCTAGTGCTAGTGCTATGGTTAGTGTTAGTGTTAGGGAATGGGTTACAGTTAGTATTAGGGTTAGGGTTCGGTTTAGGCTGAGGGTGAGGGAGGGGGAGAGGGAGAGGGAGAGGGAGAGGGTTAGGCTGAGGCTGAGGCTGAGGCTGAGGGCTAGGGCTAGGGCTAGGGCTAGGGCTATGACTGGTCTAAGTTTAGGGTTTGGGTTAGGGTTAGGGTTAGGGTTAGGGTTAGGTTTAGGTTTAGGGCTAGGGCTAGGGCTAGGGCTAGGGCTAGGCTTAGGGCTAAGTCTAGGGTTAGGGTTACGGTTAGGGCGACGGGTTGGGCTAGGGCTAGAGCCAGGGCTGAGCTAGCGTGAGGATGAGGGTGAGAGTGAGGGCTGGGGCTAGGGCTAGGGCTAGGCTTAGGATTAGGGTTAGGGTTAGGGTTAGGGTTAGGGTTTGGTTTAGATTTAGGCCTAGTGGTACGACTAGGGCTAGGGCTAGCGTTAGCCTTAGGGCAAGGGCTTGGGCTTGGGCTTGGGCTTGGGCTAGGTTTAGGTTTAGGTTTAGGGCTAGGGCTAGGGATAAGATTAGGGTTAGGGTTTGGGTTAGCGTTTGCATTAGCGGTAGCACTAGAGCTAGGGCTGGGCTAGGGTTTGGGTTAGGACTAGGACTAGGACTAGGACTAGGACTAGGACTAGGACTAGGACTAGGACTAGGACTAGGACTAGGACTAGGACTAGGACTAGGACAAGGACTAGGACTCGGACTAGGACTATTTCTAGGGCTAGGGCTATGCTAGGCCTAGGCCGAGGGGTAGGGCTGGGGTAGGATTAGGGTTAGGGGTACGGCGAGGGCTAGGGCTAGGGTTAAGCTTAAGGTTCGGATTGGGCTAGGGCTAGTGCTAGGGCTAGTGTTAGGGTTAGGGTTAGTGTTAGGGTTACTGTTAGGGTTAGTGTTATTGTTAGTGTTAGGTTTTAGGGCAAGGGTTAGTGCTAGGGCTGGGCTAAGGTTAGGGTTTGGGTGAGGGTGAGGGTGAGGGAGAGGGAGAGGGAGAGGGTTAGGGTGAGGGTGAGTGTTAGGGTGAGGGTGAGGGTGAGGGTTAGGGTTAGGGCTAGGGCTAGGGCTAGGGCTAGGGCTAGGGCTAGGCTTAAGGCTAGGCTTAGGGCTAGGGCTAGTGTTATGGTTAGGATTAGGGCGACAGGTTTGGCTAGGGCTAGAGCCAGGGCTGAGCTAGCGTGAGGGTGAGGACTAGGGCTAGGGTAAGGATTAGGCCTAGGCCTAGGCCTAGTACTACGACTATGGCTATGGCTAAAACTCGGTGGACCGCTCGGGCTCGGGCTCGGGCTAGGATTAGGTGTAGGGCTAGGGTTAGGGTTAGATCTATTGCTAGGACTAGGGCCAGGCCAGGGCTAGGGTGAGGGTAATTGTGAAGGTGAGGGTTAGTGTTAAGGCTAGGGCTAGGGCTAGGGCTAGGGTTAGGGCTAGGGCTAGAGCTAGGGGTAGGGGTAGGGGTAGGGGTAGGGGTAGGGGTAGGGGTAGGGCTAGGGCTAGGGCTAGGGCTAGGGCTAGGGCTAGGGCTAGGGCTAGGGCTAGGGCTAGGGCTAGGGCTAGGGCTAGGGCTAGGGCTAGGGCTAGGGCTAGGGCTAGGGCTAGGGCCAAGGCTAGGGCTAGGGTTATTTTTAGGGTTAGGGTTAGGGTTAAGGTTCGGGCAAGGTTAGTCTTAGGGTTAGGGTTAGGTTTAGGGTTACAGGAAGGGTTAGCCCAAGGCCTAGGCCTAAGCCTAGTGCTACGAGTAGG
>JALMGA010000036.1:1127500-1130000 GCA_023333525.1 Aspidoscelis tigris stejnegeri | reverse complement strand
CTAGTGGTACGACTAGGGCTAGGGCTAGCGTTAGCCTTAGGGCTAGGGCTTGGGCTTGGGCTTGGGCTAGGTTTAGGGTTAGGGTTAGGGCTAGGGATAAGATTAGGGTTAGGGTTTGGGTTAGCGTTTGCGTTAGCGCTAGCGCTAGCACTAGAGCTAGGGCTGGGCTAGGGTTAGGACTAGGACTAGGACTAGGACTAGGACTAGGACTAGGACTAGGACTAGGACTAGGACTAGGACTAGGACTAGGACTAGGACTAGGACTAGGACTAGGACTAGGACTAGGACTAGGACTAGGACTAGGACTAGGACTAGGACTAGGACTAGGACTAGGGCTAGGGCTAGGGCTATGCTTGGCCTAGGCCGAGGGGTAGGGCTGGGGTAGGATTAGGGTTAGGGGTACGGCGAGGGCTAGGGCTAGGGCTAGGGTTAAGCTTAAGGTTCGGATTGGGCTAGGGCTAGTGCTAGGGCTATGGTTTGGGTTAGGGTTAGGGTTAGGGTTACTGTTAGGGTTAGGGTTAGTGTTAGGTTTTAGGGCAAGGGTTAGTGCTAGGGCTGGGCTAAGGTTAGGGTTTGGGTGAGGGTGAGGGTGAGGGTGAGTGAGAGGGAGAGGGTTAGGGTGAGGGTGAGTGTTAGGTTGAGAGTGAGGGTGAGGGTGAGGTTGACGGTTAGGGCTAGGGCTAGGGCTAAGGCTAGGGCGAGGGATAGGGCTAGGGCTAGGGCTAGGGCTAGGACTAGGGCTAGGGCTAGGGCTAGGGCTAGGGCTAGGGCTAGGGCTAGGGTTAGGGTTAGGATTAAGCCTAGGCCTAGGCCTAGTGCTACGAATATGGCTATGGCTAAAGCTCGGTTCGGGCTAATGCTCGGGCTCGGACTAGGAATAGGCTTAGGGCTAGGGCTAGGGCTAGGGCTAGGGCTAGGGCTAGGGCTAGGGCTAGGGCTAGGGCTAGGGCTAGGGCTAGGGCTAGGGCTAGGGCTAGGGCTAGGGCTAGTGCTAGGGCTTGGGCTTGGGCCAGGGTTAGGTTTAGGGTTAGGGCTAGGGATAAGATTAAGGTTAGTGTTAGGGTTAGAGTTTGCACTAGGGCTAGGGCTGGGCTACGGTTAGGGTGAGGACTAGGACTAGGACTAGGACTAGGACTAGGACTTGGACTTGGACTTGGACTAGGCCTAGGCCGAGGGCTGGGGCTGGGGCTGGGACTAGGGGTAGGGGTAGGGGTACTTCGAGGGCTAGTGCTACGGCTAGGGTTAGGGTTAAGGTTAGTTTTAGTGTTAGGGTTAGGGTTAGGTTTTAGGGCCAGGGTTAGGGCTAGGGCTGGGCTAAGGTTAGGGTTTGGGTTAGGGTGAGGGTGAGGGTGAGGGTGAGGGTTAGGGCTCGGGCTCGGGCCCGGGCTCGGGCTCGGGCTCGGGCTCGGGCTAGGGCTAGGGCTAGGGCTAGGGATAAGATTAGGGTTAGGGTTAGGGTTAGATTTTGCACTAGGGCTAGGGTTGGGCTACGGTTAGGTTTAAGGTTAGGACTAGGACTAAGACTAGGACTAGGACTAGGACTACTTCTATGGCTAGGGCTATGCTAGGCCTAGGCCAAGGTCTAGGGCTGGGGCTAGGGGTAGGGTTAGGGGTACGGCGAGGGCTAGGGCTAGGGCGAGGGCGAGGGCGAGGGCGAGGGCGAGGGCTAATGTTAGGGTTACGGTCAAGGCGACGGGTTGGGCTAGGGCTCGATACAGGGCTGAGCTAGCGTGAGGGTGAGGGTGAGGGTGAGGGTGAGGGCTATGGCTTGGGCTAGGGCTAGGGCTAGGGCTAGGGCTACGGCTAGGGCTAGGGCTAGGATTAGGGTTAGGGTTTGGTTTAGGCTTAGGCCTAGTGGTACGACTAGGGCTAGGGCTAGGGCTAGGTTTAGCCTTAGGGCTAGGGCTTGGGCTTGGGCTAGGGTTAGGGGAAGGGTTAGGGTTAGTTCAAGGGATAAGATTAGGGTTAGGGTTAGGACTAGGACTAGGACTATTAGTAGGACTAGGACTAGGACTAGGACTACTTCTAGGGCTAGGGCTGTGCTAGGCCTAGGCCGAGGGCTAGGGCTGGGGTAGGATTAGGGTTAGGGGTACGGCGAGGGCTAGGGCTAGGGTTAAGGTTAAAGTTAGGATTGGGCTAGGGCTAGTGCTAGGGCTAGGGTTAGGGTTAGGGTTAGCATTAGGGTTAGTGTTAGTGTTAGGGTTAGGTTTTAGGGCAAGGGTTAGGGCTAGGACTGGGTAAGGTTAGGATTTGGGTTAGGGTGAGGGTGAGGGTGAGGGTGAGGGTGAGGGTGAGGGAGAGGGAGAGGGAGAGGGTGAGGGTTAGGGTTAGGGCTAGGGCTAGGGCTATGATTGGGCAAAGGTTAGGGTTTGGGCTAGGGCTAGGGTTAGGGCTAGGGCTAGGCCTAGGGCTAGGGCTAGGGCTAGGGCTACGGCTAGGGCTAGGGTTTGGTTTATTCCTAGGCCTAGTGCTACGACTAGGGATAGGGATAGGGATAGGG
>JALMGA010000036.1:1045000-1122500 GCA_023333525.1 Aspidoscelis tigris stejnegeri | reverse complement strand
ATGACTGGTCTAAGGTTAGGGTTTGGGTTAGGGTTAGCGTTAGGGTTAGGGTTAGGTTTAGGGCTAGGGCTAGGGCTAGGGCTAGGGCTAGGGCTAGGGCTAGGCTTAGGGCTAAGTCTAGGGTTAGGGTTACGGTTAGGGCGACGTGTTGGGCTAGGGCTAGAGCCAGGGCTGAGGTAGCGTGAGGGTGAGGGTGCGGGTGAGGGTGAGGGTGAGGGTGAGGGCTGGGGCTAGGGCTAGGGCTAGGCTTAGGATTAGGGTTAGGATTAGGGTTAGGGTTTGGTTTAGGTTTAGGCCTAGTGGTACGACTAGGGCTAGGGCTAGCGTTAGCCTTAGGGCTAGGGCTTGGGCTTGGGCTTGGGCTAGGTTTAGGGTTAGGGTTAGGGCTAGGGATAAGATTAGGGTTAGGGTTTGGGTTAGCGTTTGCGTTAGCGCTAGCGCTAGCACTAGAGCTAGGGCTGGGCTAGGGTTAGGACTAGGACTAGGACTAGGACTAGGACTAGGACTAGGACTAGGACTAGGACTAGGACTAGGACTAGGGCTAGGGCTAGGGCTAGGGCTATGCTTGGCCTAGGCCGAGGGGTAGGGCTGGGGTAGGATTAGGGTTAGGGGTACGGCGACGGCTAGGGCTAGGGCTAGGGTTAAGCTTAAGTTTCGGATTGGGCTAGGGCTAGTGCTAGGGCTATGGTTTGGGTTAGGGTTAGGGTTAGGGTTACTGTTAGGGTTAGGGTTAGTGTTAGGTTTTAGGGCAAGGGTTAGTGCTAGGGCTGGGCTAAGGTTAGGGTTTGGGTGAGGGTGAGGGTGAGTGAGAGGGAGAGGGTTAGGGTGAGGGTGAGTGTTAGGTTGAGAGTGAGGGTGAGGGTGAGGTTGACGGTTAGGGCTAGGGCTAGGGCTAAGGCTAGGGCGAGGGCTAGGGCTAGGGCTAGGGCTAGGGCTAGGACTAGGGCTAGGGCTAGGGCTAGGGCTAGGGCTAGGGCTAGGGTTAGGGTTAGGATTAAGCCTAGGCCTAGGCCTAGTGCTACGAATATGGCTATGGCTAAAGCTCGGTTCGGGCTAATGCTCGGGCTCGGACTAGGAATAGGCTTAGGGCTAGGGCTAGGGCTAGGGCTAGGGCTAGGGCTAGGGCTAGGGCTAGGGCTAGGGCTAGGGCTAGGGCTAGGGCTAGGGCTAGGGCTAGGGCTAGGGCTAGGGCTTGGGCTTGGGCCAGGGTTAGGGTTAGGGTTAGGGCTAGGGATAAGATTAAGGTTAGTGTTAGGGTTAGAGTTTGCACTAGGGCTAGGGCTGGGCTACGGTTAGGGTGAGGACTAGGACTAGGACTAGGACTAGGACTTGGACTTGGACTAGGCCTAGGCCGAGGGCGAGGGCTGGGGCTGGGACTAGGGGTAGGGGTAGGGGTACTTCGAGGGCTAGTGCTACGGCTAGGGTTAGGGTTAAGGTTAGTTTTAGTGTTAGGGTTAGGGTTAGGTTTTAGGGCCAGGGTTAGGGCTAGGGCTGGGCTAAGGTTAGGGTTTGGGTTAGGGTTAGGGTGAGGGTGAGGGTGAGGGTGAGGGTTAGGGCTCGGGCTCGGGCTCGGGCTCGGGCTCGGGCTAGGGCTAGGGCTAGGGCTAGGGCTAGGGCTAGGGCTAGGGATAAGATTAGGGTTAGGGTTAGGGTTAGATTTTGCACTAGGGCTAGGGTTGGGCTACGGTTAGGTTTAAGGTTAGGACTAGGACTAAGACTAGGACTAGGACTAGGACTACTTCTATGGCTAGGACTATGCTAGGCCTAGGCCGAGGTCTAGGGCTGGGGCTAGGGGTAGGGTTAGGGGTACGGCGAGGGCTAGGGCTAGGGCGAGGGCGAGGGCGAGGGCTAATGTTAGGGTTACGGTCAAGGCGACGGGTTGGGCTAGGGCTCGATACAGGGCTGAGCTAGCGTGAGGGTGAGGGTGAGGGTGAGGGTGAGGGTGAGGGCTATGGCTTGGGCTAGGGCTAGGGCTAGGGCTAGGGCTACGGCTAGGGCTAGGGCTAGGATTAGGGCTAGGGCTAGGCCTAGGGCTAGGGCTAGGGCTAGGGCTACGGCTAGGGCTAGGGTTTGGTTTATTCCTAGGCCTAGTGCTACGACTAGGGATAGGGATAGGGATAGGGTTAGGGCTAGGGTTAGAGTTAGGCTTAGGGCTAGGGCTAGGTCTACGGCTTGGCTAGGTTTAGGGTTAGGGTTAGGGCAAGGGTTAGGGCTCGGGTTAGGGTTAGGATTAGGCCTAGGCCTAGTGCTACAATTATAGCTATGGCTAAAGCTCGGGCTCGGGCTCAGGCTCGGGCTCGGACTAGGATTAGGCTTAGGTCTAGGGATAGGTTTCGGGCTATTTCTACATCTACGGGAAGAGCTGGGCTAGGCTGTGGGTGAGGGTGAAGGTGAGGGTTAGTGTTAGGGCTAGCGCTAGGGTTAGGCTTAGAGTTAGGGTTTGTGTTAGGGTTCCGGCTTGGGTTAGGACTAGGGCTAGGGTTAGGCTTAGGCTTAGGCTTACGCTTAGGGTTAGGGTTAGGCCTAGTGCTACGGCTAGGGCTAGGGCCTGAGCTAGGGTCAGTGCTAGGCCTAGGGAAGGGCTGCGGCTAGGGTTAGCACTAGGGCTAGGGTTAGGGCTAGGGCTAGTCCTAGGGCTAGGAATAGGACTAGGACTGGGATTAGGACTAGGACTACGACTAGGGCTAGGGCTAGGGCTAGGGCTAGGGCTAGGGCTAGATCTAGGGATAAGATTATGGTTAGGGTTCGATTTTGCACTAGGGCTAGGGCTGGGCTCCGGTTAGGGTTAGGGTTAGGACTAGGACTAAGACTAGGACTAGGACTAGGACTACTTCTAGGGCTAGGGCTATGCTAGGCCTAGGCCAAGGGCTAGGGCTGGGGCTAGGGGTAGGGGTAGGGGTACGGCGAGGGCTAGGGCTAGGGCTAGGGCTAGAGCTAGGGCTAGATCTAGGGATAAGATTAGGGTTAGGGTTAGGGTTAGATTTTGCACTAGGGCTTGGGCTGGGCTCCGGTTAGCGTTAGGGTTAGGACTAGGACTAAGACTAGGACTAGGACTAGGACTAGGACTACTTCTAGGGCTAGGGCTATGCTAGGCCTAGGCCGAGGGCTAGGGCTAGGGCTAGGGCTAGGGCTAGATCTAGGGATAAGATTAGGGTTAGGGTTAGGGTTAGATCTTGCACTAGGGCTAGGGCTGGGCTACGGTTAGGGTTAGGGTTAGGACTAGGACTAAGACTAGGACTAGGACTAGGACTACTTCTAGGGCTAGGGCTATGCTAGGCCTAGGCCGAGAGCTAGGGCTGGGGCTAGGGGTAGGGGTAGGGGTACGGCGAGGGCTAGGGCTAGGGCTAGGGCTAGGGCTACGGCTAGGGTTAAGCTTAAAGTTAGGATTGGGCTAGTGCTAGTGCTAGGACTAGGGTTAGGGTTAAGTTTAGTGTTAGTGTTAGGGTTAGGGTTAGGTTTTAGGGCCAGGGTTAGGGCTCGGGCTGGGCTAAGGTTAGGGATTGGGTTGGGGTGAGGGAGAGGGAGAGGGAGAGGAAGAGGGTTAGGGCGAGGTCTAGGGCGATGACTGGGCTAAGGTTAGGGTTTGGGTGAGGGTGAGGGTTAGGTTTAGGGTGAGGGTTAGGGCTAGGACTAGGGCTAGGGCTAGGGCTTGGGCCACGGTTAGGTTTAGGGTTAGGGCTATTGCTAGGACTAGGGCCAGGCCAAGGCTAGGTTTAGGTTGAGGGAAAAGGTGAGGGTTAGGATTAGGGCTAGGGCTAAGGCTAGGGCTAGGGCTAGGGCTTGAGCCAGGGTTAGGGTTAGGGTTAGGGCTAGGGATAAGATTAGGGTTTGTGTTAGGGTTAGAGTTTGCACTAGGGCTAGGGCTGTGCTACGGTTAGGGTGAGGACTAGGACTAGGACTAGGACTACGACTACTTCTAGGGCTAGAGCCCGAGCATTAGCCCGAACCGAGCTTTAGCCATAGCCATATTCGTAGCACTAGGCCTAGGCCTAGGCTTAATCCTAACCCTAACCCTAGCCCTAGCCCTAGCCCTAGCCCTAGCCCTAGCCCAACCCTAGCCCTAGCCCTAGCCCTAGCCCTAGCCCTAGCCCTAGCCCTAGCCCTAGCCCTAGCCCTAGCCCTAGCCCTAGTCCTAGTCCTAGTCCTAGTCCTAGTCCTAGCCCTCGGCCTAGCCCTCGGCCTAGCCCTAGCCCTAACCCTAGCCCTAACCTTAGCCCAGCTCTAGCCCTAACTCTGGCCCTAAAACCTAACTCTAGGGAGAGGGAGAGGGAGAGGGAGAGGGAGAGGGTTAGGGCTAGGGCTAGGGCTAGGGCTAGGGCTAGGGCTATGACTGGGCTAAGCTTAGGGTTTGGGTTAGGGTTAGGGTTAGGGTTAGGGTGAGGGTTAGGGCTAGGGCTAGGGCTAGGGCTAGGGCTAGGGCTAGGGCTAGGGCTAGGGCTAGGGCTAGGGCTAGGGCTAGGGCTAGGGCTAGGGCTAGGGCTAGGGCTAGGGCTAGGGCTAGGGCTATGACTGGGCTAAGCTTAGGGTTTGGGTTAGGGTTAGGGTAAGGTTTAGGGTGAGGGTTAGGGCTAGGGCTAGGGCTAGGGCTAGGGCTAGGGCTAGGGCTAGGGCTAGGGCTAGGCTTAGGTCTAGGGCTAGGCTTAGGGTTACGGTCAGGGCGACTCGTTCGGCTAGGGCTAGATACAGGGCTGAGCTAGCGTGAGGGTGATGGTGATGGTGAGGGCTTGGGCTAGGGCTTGGGCTAGGACTAGGGCTAGGGCTAGGGCTAGGGCTAGGGCTAGGACTAGGGCTAGTGCTAGGGCTAGGGCTAGGGCTAGGGCTAGGGTTTGGTTTAGGCTTAGGCCTAGTGGTACGATTAGGGCTAGGACTAGGGCTAGGACTAGGGCTAGGGTTAGGGTTTGGAATAGTGTTTGCGTTAGCGCTAGCACTAGCTAGGGCTGGGCTAGGTTTAGTGTTAGGACTAGGACTAGGACTAGGACTAGGACTAGGACTACTTCTAGGGCTAGGGCTATGCTAGGCCTAGGACGAGGGCTAGGGCTGGGGTAGGATTACGTTTAGGGGTACGGCGAGGGCTAGGGCTAGGGCTAGGGCTAGGGTTAAGCTTAAGGTTAGGATTGGGCTAGGGCTAGTGCTAGGGCTAGGGTTAGTGTTAGGGTTAGGTTTAGGGTTAGGGTTCGGGTTAAGGTTAGGGTAGGGCTAGGGCTAGGGCTAGGGCTAGGGCTAGGGCTAGGGCTAGGGCTAGGGCTAGGGCTAGGGCTAGGGCTAGGGCTAGGGCTAGGGCTTGGGCAAGGGCTAGGGCTAGGGCTAGGGCTAGGGCTAGGCTTAGGCTTAGGGCTAGGGCTACGCTTAGGCATAGAACGAGGGCTAGAGCTAGGTTTGGGTTAGGGGTAGGGGTAGGGGTAGGGGTAGGGGTAGGGGTAGGGGTAGGCTTAGGACTAGGAATAAGAATAGGAATAGGGCTAGAACTAGGTTTTGGGTTAGCGCTAGCCTTAGCCGTAGCCATAACCCTACCCCTATCACTACACCTAACCCTAACCCTAACCTTAGCACAGCTCGAGCCCGAGACCTAGCACTAGCACTAGCCCTAGCTCTAGCCGCAGCCCTAGGCCTAGCATAAGCCCTGACGCTAGCCCTAGCCCTAGCCCTAACCCTAGCCCTAGCCCTAGCCCTAACCCTAGCCCTAGCCCTAGCCCTAGCACTAGCACTAGCACTAGCACTAGCACTAGCACTAGCACTAACACTAGCACTAGCCCTAACACTAACGCTAACTCTAACCCTAAGCCTATGCCTAAGCCTAAGCCTAACCCTATACTTAACCATAACACAAACCGTATCAAAGCCTAGCTCTAACCCTAGCCCTAGCCATAGCTCTACACTACACCTAGTTCTAGCCCTAGCCCTAGCCCTAGCCCTAGGCATAGCTCTACACTACACCTAGCCCTAGCCCTTGCCCTAGCCCTAGCTCTCACACTCACACTCACACTCATGCTAGCTGAGCCCTGGCTCTAGCCCTAGCCCAACCTGTAGCCCTAACCCTAACACTAACCCTAGCCCTAGCCCTACCTACAGCCTAGCCCTAGCCCTAGCCCTAGCCCTTGCCCTAACCCTAGCCCTAGCCCTAGCCCTAGCCCTTACGCTAACCCTAGCCCTAGGCCTTTCACTAACCCTAACTCTAACCCGAAGCCTAACCCTTACCCTAACCCTAAGCATAAACCTAACCCATGCCAGGCCCTTGCCATAGCCATAACTCTAATGGTAACCCAAGCCCGAGCCCGAGCCCGAGCCGTAAGCCTAACCGTAGCCGTAGCCCTAGCCCTAGCCCTAGCCCTAGCCCTAACACTAACACTAACACTAACCCTCACCTTCACCCTAGCCCTGCCATCGCCATTGCCGTAGAAATAGCAATAATCCTAATCCTACCCCTAAGCATAATCCTAGCCCTAGCCCTAGCCTGAGCCCGAGCCCGAGCCCTACCCCGAGCTTGAGCTTGAGCACGAGCCCTAGCCCTAGCCCTAGTTGTAGCACTACTCGTAGGCCTAAACAAAACCCTAACCCTAACCCTAACCCTAACCCTAACCCTAACCCTAACCCTAGCCCTAGCCATAGCCATAGCCATAGCCATAGCCATAGCCCTAGGCCTAGCCATCACCCTGACCCTCACCCTGGCCCTGACCCTGACCCTGACCCTCACCCTCACCCTCACCCTAACCCAATCCCCAAACTTAGCCCAGCGCGAGCCCGAGTGTGATGGGAAAATGAGATAAGAGAAATTAAGGAGATGTATGTGCTAAATAATCAATAGATGATGCTGTTTTAGAAGCAATATGATACCTGAGCTAGTAACTGCATTGAGAGAATTAAGGTAGCTGAATTATTATGCCTAGAGTGTTGATATGCTGAAATGTTGTTGTAAGGGCAGAGCTAACTTGTGCGATTGCCCCTCCTTCTTATAAAAGTTGGAGTTTCCTTTGTTCTAGAGAGTCATCAGAAAAACATCAGAGTCATCAGAGAGTACATGAGAGTCATGAAAAACATCAGAAACATCAGAGACATCAGGGACAGGGATGGACAGGAAGAACTCATTCCCCTGTGCCCATTTGCATGCAAATAAAGACCCTCTTTCTGAATATTCCTTTGATTATTGATTCCTTGCGTGATAGCGTTAATATGCGTAAACTTGACTGTAACATTTGGCGACCACGAAGGGACAAGGCAGGACCCATCAGAACGCAAATTAACGCAGCCAGGAAAACGAAAAAGAGAACCCTGGCACCAAGGAACAATACAGCAGTATTCTGCAACCATTTCAGCTTGCTAACCTCAAAAGACTGACAGAGCGGAAGTGCACAGCCGTCCTGCCATCGTTTGTAACCTGAGAAGCAGTTTTGGGAAGAAAAGGAACAGAAAGACAGTCCAAGAGAAAGCCAGCCGCTGGTCGGTTTGAAGTGTGAAACCTGATGCAGATCTGCCTGAACCTGGAGACCTACAAGTCTGCCTGAAGCGTCTTGAACCTGTAAATCCCTTACGTCTATCCGGAAGACTTGGGATCAGCCTGAAAATTCCGTCTGTTCCTGCTTCATGCAAGCCTCTGACCGGGCGAGTATGAGAGGGGCCTTTGGAATCCTGAGAGAGCTTGTCTCTCTATCCTAAGGGAGCTTGTCTCTCTATCCTGAGAAAGAGAAATCTTTCTAGCTTTGGGTGGAAACTGGGTTGTGGGTTTCTGGTCGATTTGTCTGGAATGCCTGAGTGTGTGAATGATGACCGAGATTGACCCTTGAGATTTCACTTTGTTGCCGTTGAGTTTTCCGGGGCAAGTGGCCTAGGGTATGTGCGTGATGTTTAACCCTTCATGTAACCCTCCCTACACAGACCCCTTACTGTGTAGCGCCCGAAATTCCCGTGTTTGTGTCTTGTCTCTCTCTGCTGTCCTTTGTTAGAGATAGTAAGATGGGGGAGGGAGGATCGAAACTAGGAGAGCCTGGAGCTCAAAGTCCCAAGAAAACTCCCTTGGACATCGCAGTAAAGTATTTTAAGTATTACTTCGACAAAGCTTGTTCAATACCAGTCCTGAAAGACAAATGTGAGAGGGGTTGGGTCCTTCTTTGTCCTGAACATGTGTGGTGGCCCCAAGAAGGAACGCTGTTTCCTCCAGCCATCTCTAAACTCTGTAAATTCCTTAAAGCCAACCAAGACGGCCGCTGCCTTTCAGATGATTTGATATACGCAGAGGGCTGGCTCAAACTGAGCAAAAACGTGCCCCAAGCAGTGAAATTTAAGCTACTAGAATGGGATACAAGACGAGCTATTAAGCAAATGAGAAAGACTAAAAAGGCCCTTTGTAAACCTCCAGCTGAGGGAATGGCCATAAAACAATCAGCAGAGGAACAATCTGAAAGAAGCAACATGCTTTTTTCCATCTCTCCTGACCAGACAGGCAAGCAGAGAGATAAGGGAGAAAGAGATGGCAGGACGCCAACACTGCCTAGTAAGAAACTTGCTGAGAAGCTTAAGATTCTGGAAGAAGTAAATCTTGAGGAAACGCCCACTTCCCCGTGCGTTTCATTCAGCAAAGATCTGCCAGAGACAGGAAAAGTTCAGTCGTTAGTTGCTGACAAAGCCTTTGAATTGAGACCCAGGCTAGCCGAAGAAAAAGTTTTAGAAGGAGGTTGTGAAGAGCAATTCCGATGTCTCACTGAGGAAAGCAAACTACAGCCCAGCCCAGCCCCCTACATTCCTGGAGATGCAAGACCAGAGAACAAAGAGACAATTAACTTGAGATCAAAAAGGGGGGAGAGGGAGAAAGCAGAGAAGGAGGAAGAGCAAAGAGATAACGATGTAAAGCAGGAACGGACAGCCCCCAAGGAAGACAGATCATGTAACTGTGACGTAGGCCGAAGGCCAACCCCCATGAAGGACAGGCCGCACAGTTGTGAAGCGAGAAGCCAAGCCCCTTGCCCCCCTCCTAGAACAAAGAGACGAAAGGATGCAGCTGCTGGACAGCAGCCAAGCAGAGACACAAGCTCCAAAAAGCAAGAAGGGGGAGGAATAGGAATGGGCAGCTTTTCGTCTGACTCTAATGCTCAGCCTAGCTCAGCTCAGGCTTTCCCTGTAAGAATCACAGCTGGGATATCTCCAGGAGCCCCTGGCCAGCAGGCAGAAATCATGGATGTGAGGTCACATGTCCCTTTTAGCACTTCTGACCTGCTGAACTGGACACAGTGTGCCACTCAGAACCTTACCTGGGCAGATATACAACAGCTGCAGGCTTATTTGCTAACTGAGGAGCAAAGACGTACAGTGCAGGAGAACCTAGAGGAAGCAGCTCGTGGTGCTGCCACAAGAAGCGGGGCCCAAGATCCTACAGGCCATTTGGCCCGGCTGGCTCCTACCACCAATCCCAACTGGGGCCTTAATACAGCCATTCCTGAAAAAGATCAGTAGTTTTGGCTCAGAGCCAAGAGTTCAGCCTGACCTAGAGAGTTCTGAAATCTTGCCAAAGCACGTTGAGGCCCACTTAGAGCAGAGGCAAACCAAGCAAGAAATCCGATCCAGGAAAAGCAGAGAGGCAGAGAGCTACACAACAGCCCTGCAAGGAAGTCAGGCTAAGAAAGTCACGGAAGAAGAGAAGCCTCTTGCTGCAGAAACACAGGCACAGACTCAGAGTGATTTCAGCCAGTTGAGCTTTGAGGCAAACAGAGACATAAATACGGCTGCTAAGAATGAAATCCTTTTTGTTCTGACAGAGGTCTATCAAAAGTTTCAAAACCCTGAGTTTCGAGAAACCTTATCTAGATTCTTGCCGCTTAAGCAGAATAATGAAATCAAAGCTGAAAGCCCCATCAGTCCAGTCGACCATGAGGCCAGTGAGGGCAGCCAGCTGACAGAGCTAACAACAGCCTTGCAAGGCAGGCTGAGCCATGTGAAGAAAGTTGCAGACCAGGAAAAGCTTTCTGCTATGGGCACAGAAGCCAAGGTTGAGTCCAGTGCAAAGACTCAAGCTGTTTTGAACCCTGAACTGATGAATGAAGACTGCCAAAGAGAATGTCCAAGCAACGAGAAAAATGTCAGTGACAGCCTGATTTGTCCCTCACAAAACCAGTCCCTTCCAGAAAGACACTGTCAGTATGTGCAAGAAGGTCAAGAGACTCAGCCCTTGTTTCCCAATTATGCCCAGACCAGCCCTCCACTCATTGTGGACAAAGAAAGGCCTAATTTGCCTTTGCAGTGGGGAAGCAAGTGCCATGCTAAAGCTGAACCAGAGAAGGAGACAGTCAGTTTGCCTACAGTTGTCCCTGCAGAGATGCAAGCACAAGGAGATGTCAGTCCAGTCCAGTCTAGAGAAAACCAGTCTGTACCAGTAAGCCACAGTTGCTATCAGCCAGAAGAGCAATCTGCACCAGAAAGCCATGATTGCTATCAGACAGAAGACCCATCTGCACCAGTAACCCCACCACTGACTCCAAAGCCAGTTCTGGAGATAGAAGTAGAGGGCACGCTCACCAGAGGCCTAGTAGACTCAGGAGCCCAAAGATCTGTTTTGATACAGCCCATGGACCACAAATCTGGGGAAAGTGTGAATATCATTGGAGCCTCAGGCACCCCAACCACAGCGACCCTTCTCAAGCCTCAAACAGTTCGAATTGGCACCAAGGTGATCAAACATGAATTCTTACTCTTGCCTGATTGCCCCATGCCCCTTATTGGGAGAGACTTGCTGTACAAGATGCAAGCCACCATTTCTTTTGAGAAGAGTGGGCAGGCCAGCCTAACTAGCCCTGGAGGAGATGTCCTTTTGTGCCCAGTTCAAGAATCCTGGAGATGTTACAACCCTCAAGTTCAGCGAATGCTAGCCAATCCTGACACCTCACCAGCTGTCAGAGAACTACTGCAGGAGGTACCGCCCGGAGTATGGGCTGAAGTTGACCCAGCAAGCTTAGCAATCACAGCCAAACCGATTTATACCCCTCTCAAAGATGTTCCATTGTCACTGCTAGGCATCTCACTGCCACAGTATGCTGCCACCCAGGTGCACTTGGACAGATCGCTGAATACAGGAGAAACTGCCCCTGATTGGAACACACCTCTCTTAACTGTTGAGGAACCTAGAATCCAGAATAAATGCCAGCCAGTGCAAAATCTGCAAGCCATCAGTGAGATCACAGCTGATATGACACCAGACAAGCCGTTCATTCTGGCAAGATGGCTCCTTCATGACCTGTTTGATGACAGTTGTGCATTGCAGACAAGCAAGCTGTTTTTGCCACAACCAGCAACTAAGCAATTTTGCATGTTCCTGGAAGTGACTGACCATTGCAGAATTTGGATCTCGGATTTCGCTGCCCTAGCCAAATCCCTTAGTGGAAAACTGCAGGAGCGAGTTCGGTTGATCTGGGAACCAGGAGGAGAAGCCTTGACATCACTGAGACCTTTCACCTGTCCAGCTGCAAAAGAACGAGGCCGCCTGGACAAGACCAAAAAGCAAAGCCCTAAATAGGAGCCCCAAATTCCTGTTTAGTGAAGTATGAAACCCAGCTGTATTGTAAAGAATCGTATTATTTTGAACCAACTACCTTAATATCAGTCCTAGAAGAGACACCCCTCTTCGGAAGAGCATTAGATGCAAGATTAAGAATGCTAAAGTGAACCAGCAAAAGCCTAAGACAATGAGCCTTGCCACTTGGAACATCAGCCAGAAGGCAAAGTTAATAGCACTTATGAACCTGTCCACAGTTATAGAATATCATTGAGCCATGATATAATGTGTGCAAAGCTAACCCTAAATAAGTGTAAAAATCTGTGCAAAATAGATTTAAGTATCAGTCTGTATCAATCAGTATGAGCAAAATGGCCAGCGGAGCAATGCAAATGAACAGGAAGCAATCAAACAATGAAGATTTTAGGCCTGCATAGTTTTCCAAAAGGACCCCAGTCTGTGTGGTTTTAGAAGCTGCTACATTCTAAGTTAGTCTCGAAGTTTTTCTTGGCAAAGTACTGACCCTTAAGAGATAAGTCCTAATTTTGGCAAACATAGTATTTGCAACAGGATGCAGCTTACAAGAAGCAAGATGCTACTCTGTATTCTGATAGTAAATCATTTTTAATGATGTGCAACAAAGAAGCCCTATTACCTTTTCTAATTTTGAAACTTGTTATCTAGTTTTTGGCATAGAATAGCCCATCTGTGTTCTTTCCCTCGGAGAAGCCAAGGACAGACTTTTGAAAAATGCATTTTGAGCAAGCTTTACATGGAAACAAGAGAAAGAAGTAAAAGGAAACTATTGCCCTGATTAGAAGAGAAACATTTGCCCAGTCGCTATCAACTCCCTGACATTTGATCAGTCACCCCAGTATAGAATTCTTTTCAAAAAGGGAAATAGAGTAGAAAAATAGGGGAATAGAATAGAATAGGTGGGAGCTGTACCATTATTCTGTTATTTGTTATTCATTATTTGTTGTTTTAAAAGTTTAAGAGACAATTCTCCCGAGTTTGTGGGCAAATGCCCAACACCAAGTCCACTGAGGCGTGCCAAGACATCAGAGGCAACCAAAAGGCGTTATAGCTTCTCTTGACCTGGAGAAAGAGAGAGGTTACCGCGAAGCTGAGGAGATCATCAGCCCCTTGCAGCCCATCCAGCAAGAATTTATTATTGTTATTGTCTTGTTGTTTTTCGCTTTAATGTTTTTGCTTTTTCTTGGCATTGTTATAGTAAGCAAGCTTATGTAACCTGTGTATTGAAACTGTATGTAATACATTGTGAATGTAACATTAATCTTTGGTAAAGTAATGTTTTGACCCTAAGCACCAAGCAAGGCATTTTCACTTAGAAGTACAAAAAGGGGGGACACTAACACGCCTCCTTAACCAGATACACCCAGATAAACCCATCCTTAGTAAAGACACCTGAAGAATGCCAGCTGAAGATGAAGCCATATTCCATTGTTAGCATCTATTCCAGCAAGAATTGTTAAGAATCTGATTGTCAGTAATAGTGAAACACAAAGCAACAACCACACATAATGAATTAGCCTGAGCTGACATGCCACAGCCCTTAGTAGGTAACCCCAGAACATTGAGATTTTAGTAGAATGTGAACACGTTTTTCCTGCATAAAGCTTGATAAGCAAAAGTATCTTCTTAAACTGTGCTGCTTACACAATATTACATTGGCTAAATGTAACTGCTGTTTTCTTTTGATTGCTTATGTACTGAAAGCTTGAAATTAGTTTAAAATTAATCATGTGATTTGCTTTTTGCTTAATATTATTTTGTAGCATGCTGAAGTATGGTTTTGTAAGTGAAGGTAATTGAAAGTGATCAGATAGCTTATCAGATATTAGTATAGACAGAAAGAATCTTGCTAGAGCCTGGAGATGACGCAGATAGCAATATTTTCAATATTGAAAGGGGGGAGTGTGATGGGAAAATGAGATAAGAGAAATTAAGGAGATGTATGTGCTAAATAATCAATAGATGATGCTGTTTTAGAAGCAATATGATACCTGAGCTAGTAACTGCATTGAGAGAATTAAGGTAGCTGAAATATTATGCCTAGAGTGTTGATATGCTGAAATGTTGTTGTAAGGGCAGAGCTAACTTGTGCGATTGCCCCTCCTTCTTATAAAAGTTGGAGTTTCCTTTGTTCTAGAGAGTCATCAGAAAAACATCAGAGTCATCAGAGAGTACATGAGAGTCATGAAAAACATCAGAAACATCAGGGACAGGGATGGACAGGAAGAACTCATTCCCCTGTGCCCATTTGCATGCAAATAAAGACCCACTTTCTGAATATTCATTTGATTATTGATTCCTTGCGAGATAGCGTTAATATGCGTAAACTTGACTGTAACACGAGCACTAGCACGAGCACTAGCACGAGCACTAGCCGCAGCCCTAGCCCTAGCCCTAGCCCTAGCCCTAGCCCTAGCCCTAGCCCTAGCCCTAGCCCTAGCCCTAGCCCTAGCCCTAGCCCTAGCCCTAGCCCTAGACCTAGACCTAGACCTAGACCTAGACCTAGACCTAACCCTACCCCGAGCCCTAACCCTAACCCTAACCCTAACTCAGCCCTGGCTCTAGCCCTAGCCCAACCCATAGCCCTAACCCTAACCCTAACCTTAACCCTAACCCTAACCCTAACCTTAGCCCAGCCCTAGCCCTAGCCCTATCCCTAACCCTCACTCTAACCCTCTCCCTCACCTTCACACTAACCCTAACCCTAACCCAAAACCTCACCTTAACCCAGCCCTAGCCATAGCCATAGCACTAGCATTAACCCTGGTCCTGACCCTAGCCCTAGCCCTAGCCCTACTCGTAGCACTAGGCTTAGGCCTAGGCCTAGGCCTAACCCTTCCTGTAACCCTAAACGTAACCCTAACCCTAAGCCTAACCTTGCCCGAACCTTAACCCTAACCCTAACCCTAACCCTAACCCTAACACTAACACTAACACTAACACTAACCGTAGCCCTAGCCTTGGCCCTAGCCCTAGTCCTAGCCCTAGTCCTAGCCCTAGCCCTAGCCCTACCCCTAGCCCTAGCCCTAGCCCTACCCCTAGCCCTACCCCTACCCCTAGCTCTAGCCCTAGCCCTAACCCTAGCCCTAGCCCTAGCCCTAACACTAACCCTCACCTTCACAATCACCCTCAACCTAGCCCTGGCCTGGCCCTAGTCCTAGCAATAGATCTACCCCTAACCCTAGCCCTACACCTAATCCTAGCCTGAGCCCGAGCCCGACCCATCCACCGAGTTTTAGCCATAGCCATAGTCGTAGTACTAGGCCTAGGCCTAGGCCTAATCCTTACCCTAGCCCTAGCCCTCACCCTCACGCTAGCTCAGCCCTGGCTCTAGCCCTAGCCCAAGCTGTCGCCCTAATCCTAACCATAACACTAGCCCTAGCCCTAAGCCTAGCCTTAAGCCTAGCCCTAGCCCTAGACCTCACCCTCACCCTCACCCTCACCTTCACCCTCACTTTCACCCTAACACTCACCCTCACCCTAACCCTCTCCCTCTCCCTCACCCTCACCCTCACCCAAACCCTAACCTTAGCCCAGCCCTAGCACGAACCCTTGCCCTAAAACCTAACACTAACCCTTACACTAACCCTAACAGTAACCCTAACCCTAAACCTAACCCTAACCCTAACCCTAGCCCTAGCTAGAACTAGGGCTTGGGCCAGGGTTAGGGTTAGGGTTAGGGCTATTGCTAGGACTAGGGCCAGGCCAAGGCTAGGTTTAGGTTGAGGGAGAAGGTGAGGGTTAGGATTAGGGCTAGGGCTAAGGGTAGGGCTAGGGCTAGGGCTTGAGCCAGGGTAAGGGTTAGGGTTAGGGCTAGGGATAAGATTAGGGTTAGTGTTAGGGTTAGAGTTTGCACTAGGGCTAGGGCTGGGCTACGGTTAGGGTGAGGACTAGGACTAGCACTACTTCTAGGGCTAGGGCTATGCTAGGCTTAGGCCGAGGGCTAGGCCTAGCCCTAGCCCTAATCCTAACCCTAAACCTAACCCTAAACCTAACCCTAACCCAAACCCTAACCTTTGCCCAGTCGTAGCTCTAGCCCTAACCCTCACCCTCACCCTTACCCTCTCCCTCACCCTCTCCCTAACCCTCACCCTCACCCTGACCCTCACCCTCACCCTCACCCTAACACTAACCCTAATACTAACCCTAACACTAACCTTAGCCCTAGCACTAGCACTAGCCCAATACTAACCTTAAGCTTAACCCTAGCCCTAGCCCTAGCCCTAGCCCTCGCCGTACCCCTAAACGTAATCCTACCCCAGCCCTAGCCCTCGTCCTAGGCCTAGCATAGCCCTAGCCCTAGAAGTAGTCCTAGTCCTAGTCCTAGTCCTAACCCTAAACCTAGCCCAGCCCTAGCTCTAGTGCTAGCGCTAACGCAAACACTATTCCAAACCCTAACCCTAACCCTAGCCCTAGTCCTAGCCCTAGTCGGACCACTAGGCCTAAGCCTAAACCAAACCCTAGCCCTAGCCCTAGCCCTAGCCCTAGCCCTAGCCCTAGTCCTAGCCCTAGCCCTAGCCCTAGCCCTAGCCCTAGTCCTAGCCCAAGCCCTAGCCCAAGCCCTCACCATCACCATCACCCTCACGCTAGCTCAGCCCTGTATCTAGCCCTAGCCCAACGAGTCGCCCTGACCGTAACCCTAAGCCTAGCCCTGGCCCTAAGCCTAGCCCTAGCCCTAGCCCTAGCCCTAACCCTCACCCTAACCCTCACCCTAACACTAACACTAACCCTAACCTTAGCCCAGTCATCGCCCTAGCCCTAGCCCTAGCCCTAACCCTCTTCCTCTTCCTCTCCCTCTCCCTCTCCCTCTCCCTCTCCCTCACCCCAACCCAAACCCTAATCTTAGCCCAGCCCTAGCCCTAACCCTGTCCCTAAAACCTAACCCTAACCATAACCCTAACACTAAACTTAACCCTAACCCTAGTCCTAGCACTAGCCCAATCCTAACTTTAAGCTTAACCCTAGCCCTAGCCCTAGCCGTCGCCGTACCCCTAACCCTACACCTAGCCCCAGCCCTAGCCCTCGGCCTAGGCCTAGCATAGCCCTAGCCCTAGAAGTAGTCCTAGTCCTAGTCCTAGTCTTAGTCCTAGTCCTAACCCTAACCCTAACCGTAGCCCAGCCCTAGCCCTAGTGCAAAATCTAACCCTAACCCTAACCCTAATCTTATCCCTAGATCTAGCCCTAGCCCTAACCCTAGCCCTAAAACCTAGCCCTAACCCTAACCCTAACACTAACCTTAACCCTAACCCTAGCCCTAGCACTAGCACTAGCACTAGCCCTAGCCGAATCCTAACCCGAGCTTTAGCCATAGCCATAATCGTAGCGCTAGGCCTAGGCCTAATCCTAATCCTAACCCTAACCCTAGCCCTAGCCCTAGCCCTAGCCCTAGCCCTAGCCCTAGCCCTAGCCCTAGCCCTAGCCCTAACCCTAGCCCTAGCCCTAGCCCTAGCCCTAGCCCTAGCCCTAGTCCTAATCACAGTCCTAGTCCTAGTCCTAGCCCTAGGCCTAGCCCTAGCCCTAACCCTAGCCCTAGCCCTAGCCCTAGCCCTAGCCCTAGCCGCAGCCCTTCCCTAGGCCTAGCCCTGACCCTAGCTTAAGACCTAGCCCTAGCCGTAGCACTAGGCCTAACCCTAACCCTAAGCGTAAGCCTAAGCCTAACCCTAGCCCTAACACAAGCCGGAACCCTAACACAAACCCTAACTCTAAGCCTAGCCCTAGGGATAGGGATAAGATTAGGGTTAGTGTTAGGGTTAGAGTTTGCACTAGGGCTAGGGCTGGGCTACGGTTAGGGTGAGGACTAGGACTAGCACTACTTCTAGGGCTAGGGCTATGCTAGGCTTAGGCCGAGGGCTAGGCCTAGCCCTAGCCCTAATCCTAACCCTAAACCTAACCCTAAACCTAACCCTAACCCAAACCCTAACCTTTGCCCAGTCGTAGCTCTAGCCCTAACCCTCACCCTCACCCTTACCCTCTCCCTCACCCTCTCCCTAACCCTCACCCTCACCCTGACCCTCACCCTCACCCTCACCCTAACACTAACCCTAATACTAACCCTAACACTAACCTTAGCCCTAGCACTAGCACTAGCCCAATACTAACCTTAAGCTTAACCCTAGCCCTAGCCCTAGCCCTAGCCCTCGCCGTACCCCTAAACGTAATCCTACCCCAGCCCTAGCCCTCGTCCTAGGCCTAGCATAGCCCTAGCCCTAGAAGTAGTCCTAGTCCTAGTCCTAGTCCTAACCCTAAACCTAGCCCAGCCCTAGCTCTAGTGCTAGCGCTAACGCAAACACTATTCCAAACCCTAACCCTAACCCTAGCCCTAGTCCTAGCCCTAGTCGGACCACTAGGCCTAAGCCTAAACCAAACCCTAGCCCTAGCCCTAGCCCTAGCCCTAGCCCTAGCCCTAGCCCTAGTCCTAGCCCTAGCCCTAGCCCTAGCCCTAGCCCTAGTCCTAGCCCAAGCCCTAGCCCAAGCCCTCACCATCACCATCACCCTCACGCTAGCTCAGCCCTGTATCTAGCCCTAGCCCAACGAGTCGCCCTGACCGTAACCCTAAGCCTAGCCCTGGCCCTAAGCCTAGCCCTAGCCCTAGCCCTAGCCCTAGCCCTAACCCTCACCCTAACCCTCACCCTAACACTAACACTAACCCTAACCTTAGCCCAGTCATCGCCCTAGCCCTAGCCCTAGCCCTAACCCTCTTCCTCTCCCTCTCCCTCTCCCTCTCCCTCTCCCTCACCCCAACCCAAACCCTAATCTTAGCCCAGCCCTAGCCCTAACCCTGTCCCTAAAACCTAACCCTAACCATAACCCTAACACTAAACTTAACCCTAACCCTAGTCCTAGCACTAGCCCAATCCTAACTTTAAGCTTAACCCTAGCCCTAGCCCTAGCCGTCGCCGTACCCCTAACCCTACACCTAGCCCCAGCCCTAGCCCTCGGCCTAGGCCTAGCATAGCCCTAGCCCTAGAAGTAGTCCTAGTCCTAGTCCTAGTCTTAGTCCTAGTCCTAACCCTAACCCTAACCGTAGCCCAGCCCTAGCCCTAGTGCAAAATCTAACCCTAACCCTAACCCTAATCTTATCCCTAGATCTAGCCCTAGCCCTAACCCTAGCCCTAAAACCTAGCCCTAACCCTAACCCTAACACTAACCTTAACCCTAACCCTAGCCCTAGCACTAGCACTAGCACTAGCCCTAGCCGAATCCTAACCCGAGCTTTAGCCATAGCCATAATCGTAGCGCTAGGCCTAGGCCTAATCCTAATCCTAACCCTAACCCTAGCCCTAGCCCTAGCCCTAGCCCTAGCCCTAGCCCTAGCCCTAGCCCTAGCCCTAGCCCTAACCCTAGCCCTAGCCCTAGCCCTAGCCCTAGCCCTAGCCCTAGTCCTAATCACAGTCCTAGTCCTAGTCCTAGCCCTAGGCCTAGCCCTAGCCCTAACCCTAGCCCTAGCCCTAGCCCTAGCCCTAGCCCTAGCCCTAGCCCTAGCCGCAGCCCTTCCCTAGGCCTAGCCCTGACCCTAGCTTAAGACCTAGCCCTAGCCGTAGCACTAGGCCTAACCCTAACCCTAAGCGTAAGCCTAAGCCTAACCCTAGCCCTAACACAAGCCGGAACCCTAACACAAACCCTAACTCTAAGCCTAGCCCTAGCCCTAGCCCTAACAATAACCCTCACCTTCACTCTCACCCACAGCCTAGCCCAGCTCTGGCCGTAGATGTAGAAATAGCCCTAGTGCTAGTGCTAGGGCTAGGGTTAGGGTTAAGGTTAGTGTTAGTGTTAGGGTTAGGTTTTAGGGCCAGAGTTAGGGCTAGAGCTGGGCTAAGGTTAGGGCTAGGGTTAGGGCTAGGGCTAGGCCGAGGGCTAGGCCGAGGGCTAGGACTAGGGCTAGGGCTAGGACTAGGGCTAGAGCTAGAGCTAGGGCTAGGGCTAGGGCTAGGGCTAGGGCTAGGGCTAGGGCTAGGGCTAGGGCTAGGGCTAGGGCTAGGGCTCAGGCTAGGGCTAGGGCTAGGGCTAGGGCTAGGGTTAGTGTTAGGATTAAGCCTAGGCCTAGGCCTAGTGCTACGAATATGGCTATGGCTAAGCTCGGTTCGGGCTAATGCTCGGGCTCGGACTAGGAATAGGCTTAGGGCCAGGGTTAGGGTTAGTGCTATTGCTAGGACTAGGGCCAGGCCAGGGCTAGGTTTAGGGTGAGGGAGAAGGTGAGGCTTAGGATTAGGGCTAGGGCAAAGGGTAGGGCTAGGGCTAGGGCTAAGGCTAGGGCTAGGGCTAGAGCTAGGGCTAGGGCTAGGGCTAGGGCTAGGGCTAGGGCTAGGGCTAGGGCTAGGGCTAGGGCTAGGGCTAGAGCTAGGGCTAGGGCAAGGGCTAGGGCTAGGGCTAGGGCTAGGGCTTGGGCTTGGGCCAGGGTTAGGGTTAGGGTTAGGGTTAGGGCTAGGGATAAGATTAGGGTTAGTGTTAGGTTTAGAGTTTGCACTAGGGCTAGGGCTGGGCTACGGTTAGGGTGAGGACTAGGACTAGGACTAGGACTAGGACTTGGACTTGGACTAGTACTACTTCTAGGGTTAAGGCTATGCTAGGCCTAGGCCGAGGGCGAGGGCTGGGGCTAGGGCTAGGGGTAGGGGTAGGGGTACTTCGAGGGCTAGTGCTACGGCTAGGGTTAGGGTTAAGGTTAGTGTTAGGGTTAGGGTTAGGGTTAGGTTTTAGGGCCAGGGTTAGGGCTAGGGCTGGGCTAAGGTTAGGGTTTGGGTTAGGGTGAGGGTGAGGGTGAGGGTGAGGGTTAGGGCTAGGGCTAGGGCTAGGGCTAAGGCTAGGGCTAGGGCTAGGGCTAGGGATAAGATTAGGGTTAGGGTTAGGGTTAGGGTTAGATTTTGCACTAGGGCTAGGGCTGGGCTACGGTTAGGTTTAAGGTTAGGACTAGGACTATGACTAGGACTAGGACTAGGACTAGGACTACTTCTAGGGCTAGTGCTATGCTAGGCTTAGGCCGAGGTCTAGGTCTAGGGCTGGGGTAGGGGTAGGGGTAGGGGTAGGGGTACGGCGAGGGCTAGGGCTAGGGCTAGGGCTAGGGTTAAGCTTAACGTTAGGATTGGGTTACTGCTAGTGCTAGGACTAGGGTTAGGGTTAAGGTTAGTGTTAGTGTTAGGGTTAGGGTTAGGGTTAGGTTTTAGGGCCAGGGTTAGGGCTAGGACTGGGCTAAGATTAGGGTTTGGGTTGGGGTGAGGGAGAGGGAGTGGGAGATGAAGAGGGTTAGGGCTAGGGCGATGACTGGGCTACGGTTAGGGTTTGGGTTAGGGTGCGGGTGAGGGTTAGGGCTAGGGCTAGGGCTAGGGCTAGGGCTAGGGCTAGGGCTAGGGCTAGGGCTAGGGCTAGGGCTAGGGCTAATGTTAGGGTTACGGTCAGGGCGACGAGTCGGGCTAGGGCTAGATACAGGGCTGAGCTAGCGTGAGGGTGAGGGTGAGGGTGAGGGCTAGGGCTAGGGCTTGGGCTAGGGCTAGGGCTAGGGCTAGGGCTAGGGCTAGGGCTAGGGCTAGGGCTAGGATTAGGGTTAGGGTTTGGTTTAGGCTTAGGCCTAGTGGTACGAGTAGGGCTAGGGCTAGGGCTAGGGTTAGCCTTAGGGCTAGGGCTTGGGTTTGGGCTAGGGTTATGGTAAGGGTTAGGGTTAGGGCTAGGGATAAGATTAGGGTTAGGGTTTGGGTTAGCGTTTGCGTTAGCGCTAGCACTAGAGCTAGACCTGGGCTAGGTTTAGGGTTAGGGTTAGGACTAGGACTAGGACTCGGACTCGGACTCGGACTCGGACTAGGACTAGGACTAGGACTAGGACTAGGACTAGGACTATTAGTAGGACTAGGACTAGGACTAGGACTAGGACTAGGACTACTTCTAGGGCTAGGGCTGTGCTAGGCCTTGGCCGAGGGCTAGGGCTGGGGTAGGATTAGGGTTAGGGGTACGGCGAGGGCTAGGGTTAAGGGTAAGGTTAGGAATGGGCTATGGCTAGTGCTAGTGCTAGGGTTAGGGTTAGGGTTAGGGTTTCGGTTAGCGTTAGGGTTAGTGTTAGGGTTAGTGTTAGGTTTTAGGGCAAGGGTTAGGGCTAGGGCTGGGTAAGGTTAGGGTTTGGGTTAGAGTTAGGGTGAGGGTGAGGGACAGGGAGAGGGTTAGGGTGAGGGTTAGGGCTAGCGCTATGACTGGGCAAAGGTTAGGGTTTGGGCTAGGGCTAGGGTTAGGGCTAGGGCTAGGGCTTGGGCTAGGGCTAGGGCTAGGGCTAGGGCTAGGGCTAGGGCTAGGGTTTGGTTTAGGCCTAGACCTAGTGCTAAGTCTAGGGATAGGGATAGGGATAGTGATAGGGTTAGGGCTAGGGATAGGGTTAGGCTTAGGGCTAGGGCTTGGGCTTGGACTAGGTTTAGGTTTAGGTTTAGGGTTAGGGTTAGGGCTAGGGTTAGGGCTAGGGTTAGGGCTAGGGTTAGGGTTAGGATTAGGCCTAGGCCTAGTGCTACGATTATGGCTATGGCTAAAGCTCGGGCTCGGGCTCGGGCTAGGATTAGGCTTAGGTCTAGGGATAGGTTTCGGGCTATTTCTACATCTACGGCCAGAGCAGGGCTAGGCTGAGGGTGAGGGTGAAGTTGAGGATTAGTGTTAGGGCTAGGGCTAGCGCTAGGCTTAGAGTTAGGTTTTGTGTTAGGGTTCCGGCTTGGGTTAGGGCTAGGCTTAGGCTTAGGCTTACGCTTAGGGTTAGGGTTAGGCCTAGTGCTACGGCTAGGGCTAGGGCTTAAGGTAGGGTCAGGGCTAGGACTAGGGAAGGGCTGTGGGTAGGGCTAGGGCTAGGGCTAGGGCTAGGACTAGGACTAGGACTAGGACTAGGACTAGGACTAGGGCTTGGGCTAGGGCTAGGGCTAGGGCTAGGGCTAGGGCTAGGGCTAGGGCTAGGGCTAGGGCTACGATTATGGCTATGGCTAAAGCTCGGGCTTGGGCTCGGGCTCGGGGTAGGATTAGGCGTAGGGCCAGGGTTATGGTTAGGGCTATTGCTAGGACTAGGGCCAGGCCAGGGCTCTGGTTAGGGTGAGGGTGAAGGTGAGGGTTAGTATTAGGGCTAGGGCTAGGGCTCGGGTTAGGCTTAGGGCTAGGGCTAGGGCTAGGACTTGGGCTTGGGCCAGGGTTAGGGTTAGGGTTAGGGTTAGGGCTAGGGATAAGATTAGGGTTAGGGTTAGGGTTAGGGTTAGGGTTAGGGTTAGAGTTTGCACTAGGGCTAGGGCTGGGCTACGGTTAGGGTTAGGACTAGGACTAGGACTAGGACTAGGACTAGGACTTGGACTAGGACTAGGACTACTTCTAGGGTTAGGGCTATGCTAGGCCGAGGCCGAGGGCTAGGGCTGGGACTAGGGGTAGGGTTAGGGGTACTTCGAGGGTAAGTGCTACGGCTAGGGAAAGGGTTAAGGTTAGTGTTAGGGTTAGGGTTAGGGTTAGGTTTTAGGTCCAGGGTTAGTGCTAGGGCTGGGCTAAGGTTAGGGTTTGGGTGAGGGTGAGGGCTAAGGCGAGGGCTAGGGCGAGGGCGAGGGCGAGGGCGAGGGTGAGGGCGAGGGCGAGGGCGAGGGCGAGGGCGAGGGCTAGGGCTAATGTTAGGGTTACGGTCAAGGCGACGGGTTGGGCTAGGGCTCGATACAGGGCTGAGCTAGCGTGAGGGTGAGGGTGAGGGCTATGGCTTGGGCTAGGGATAGGGCTAGGGCTAGGGCTACGGCTAGGGCTAGGGCTAGGATTAGGGTTAGGGTTAGGGTTTGGTTTAGGCTTAGGCCTAGTGGTACGACTAGGGCTAGGGCTAGGGTTAGGGTTAGGGTTAGAGTTAGGGTTAGTGTTAGTGTTAGGGTTAGTGTTAGGTTTTAGGACAAGGGTTAGGGCTAGGGCTGGGTAAGGTTAGGATTTGGGTTAGGGTGAGGGTGAGGGTGAGGGAGAGGGTGAGGGCTAGGGCTAGGGCTAGGGCTATGATTGGGCAAAGGTTAGGGTTTGGGCTAGGGCTAGGTTTAGGGCTAGGGCTAGACCTTGGGCTAGGGCTAGGGCTAGGGCTAGGGCTACGGCTAGGGCTAGGGTTTGGTTTATTCCTACGCCTAGTGCTATGACTAGGGATAGGGATAGGGATAGGGTTAGGGCTAGGGTTAGGGTTAGGGTTAGGCTTAGGGCTAGGGCTTGGGCTTGGGCTTGGGCTTGGGCTAGGTTTAGGTTTAGGGTTAGGGCAAGGGTTAGGGCTAGGGTTAGGGTTAGCATTAGGCCTAGGCCTAGTGCTACGATTATGGCTATGGCTAAAGCTCGGGCTCGGGCTCGGGCTCGGGCTAGGATTAGGCTTAGGTCGAGGGATAGGTTTCGGGCTATTTCTACATCTACGGGCAGAGCTGGGCTAGGCTGTGGGTGAGGGTGAAGGTGAGGGTTAGTGTTAGGGCTAGCACTAGGGATAGGCTTAGAGTTAGGGTTTGTGTTAGGGTTCCGGCTTGGGTTAGGGCTAGGGCTAGGGTTAGGGTTAGGCTTAGGCTTAGGCTTACGCTTAGGGTTAGGGTTAGGCCTAGTGCTACGGATAGGGCTAGGGCTTAAGCTAGGGTCAGGGCTAGGCCTAGGGAAGGGCTGCGGCTAGGGTTAGCGCTAGGGCTAGGGTTAGGGCTAGGGCTAGTCCTAGGGCTAGGAATAGGACTAGGACTGGGATTAGGACTAGGACTAGGACTAGGACTAGGGCTAGGGCTAGGGCTAGGGCTAGGGCTAGGGCTAGGGCTAGGGCTAGGGCTAGGGCTAGGGCTAGGGCTAGGGCTAGGGCTAGGGCTAGGGCTAGGGCTAGGGTAAGGGTTAGGATTAGGCCTAGGCCTAGGCCTAGGCCTAGTGCTACGATTATGGCTATGGCTAAAGCTCGGGTTAGGATTCGGCTAGGGCTAGTGCTAGTGCTAGGGCTAGGGTTAGGGTTAAGGTTAGTGTTAGGGTTAGGGTTATGGCTAGGTTTTAGGGCCAGTCTTAGGGCTAGGGGTTGGCTTAGGTTAGGGCTAGGATTAGGGCTAGGGTTAGGGCTAGGCCGAGGGCTAGGGCTAGGGCTAGGGCTAGGGCTAGGGCTAGGGCTAGGGCTAGGGCTAGGGGTAGGGGTAGGGGTAGGGGTACGGCGAGGGCTAGGGCTAGGATTAGGGTTAGGGTTTGGTTTAGGCTTAGGCCTAGTGGTACGACTAGGGCTAGGGCTAGGGTTAGGGTTAGGGTTAGGGTTAGAGTTAGGGTTAGAGTTAGGGTTAGTGTTAGTGTTAGGGTTAGTGTTAGGTTTTAGGGCAAGGGTTGGGGCTAGGGCTGGGTAAGGTTAGGATTTGGGTGAGGGTGAGGGTGAGGGTGAGGGCTAGGGCTAGGGCTAGGGCTAGGGCTATGATTGGGCAAAGGTTAGGGTTTGGGCTAGGGCTAGGTTTAGGGCTAGGGCTAGGGCTAGACCTTGGGCTAGGGCTAGGGCTAGGGCTAGGGCTAGGGCTAGGGTTTGGTTTATTCCTACGCCTAGTGCTACGACTAGGGATAGGGATAGGGATAGGGTTAGGGCTAGGGTTAGGGTTAGGGTTAGGCTTAGGGCTAGGGCTTGGGCTTGGGCTTGGGCTTGGGCTAGGTTTAGGTTTAGGGCTAGGGCAAGGGTTAGGGCTAGGGTTAGGGTTAGCATTAGGCCTAGGCCTAGTGCTACGATTATGGCTATGGCTAAAGCTCGGGCTCGGGCTCGGGCTAGGATTAGGCTTAGGTCGAGGGATAGGTTTCGGGCTATTTCTACATCTACGGGCAGAGCTGGGCTAGGCTGTGGGTGAGGGTGAAGGTGAGGGTTAGTGTTAGGGCTAGCACTAGGGATAGGCTTAGAGTTAGGGTTTGTGTTAGGGTTCCGGCTTGGGTTAGGGCTAGGGCTAGGGTTAGGGTTAGGCTTAGGCTTAGGCTTACGCTTAGGGTTAGGGTTAGGCCTAGTGCTACGGCTAGGGCTAGGGCTTAAGCTAGGGTCAGGGCTAGGCCTAGGGAAGGGCTGCGGCTAGGGTTAGCGCTAGGGCTAGGGTTAGGGCTAGGGCTAGTCCTAGGGCTAGGAATAGGACTAGGACTGGGATTAGGACTAGTACTAGGACTAGGACTAGTGCTAGGGCTAGGTCTAGGTCTAGGTCTAGGTCTAGGGCTAGGGCTAGGGCTAGGGCTAGGGCTAGGGCTAGGGCTAGGGCTAGGGCTAGGGCTAGGGCTAGGGCTAGGGCTAGGGCTAGGGTAAGGGTTAGGATTAGGCCTAGGCCTAGGCCTAGGCCTAGTGCTACGATTATGGCTATGGCTAAAGCTCGGGTTAGGATTCGGCTAGGGCTAGTGCTAGTGCTAGGGCTAGGGTTAGGGTTAAGGTTAGGGTTAGGGTTAGGGTTATGGCTAGTTTTAGGGCCAGTCTTAGGGCTAGGGGTTGGCTTAGGTTAGGGCTAGGATTAGGGCTAGGGTTAGGGCTAGGCCGAGGTCTAGGGCTAGGGCTAGGGCTAGGGCTAGGGCTAGGGCTAGGGCTAGGGCTAGGGCTAGGGCTAGGGCTAGATCTAGGGATAAGATTAGGGTTAGGGTTCGATTTTGCACTAGGGCTAGGGCTGGGCTCCGGTTAGGGTTAGGGTTAGGAGTAGGACTTAGACTAGGACTAGGACTAGGACTAGGACTCCTTCTAGGGCTAGGGCTATGCTAGGCCTAGGCCAAGGGCTAGGGCTGGGGCTAGGGGTAGGGGTAGGGGTACGGCGAGGGCTAGGCCGAGGGCTAGGGCTAGGGCTAGGGCTAGATCTAGGGATAAGATTAGGGTTAGGGATAGGGTTAGATTTTGCACTAGGGCTAGGGCTGGGCTACGGTTAGGGTTAGGGTTAGGACCAGGACTAAGACTAGGACTAGGACTAGGACTACTTCTAGGGCTAGGGCTATGCTAGGCCTAGGCCGAGAGCTAGGGCTGGGGCTAGGGGTAGGGGTAGGGGTACTGCGAGGGCTAGGGCTAGGGCTAGGGTTAAGCTTAAATTTAGGATTGGGCTAGTGCTAGTGCTAGAACTAGGGTTTGGGTTAAGTTTAGTGTTAGGGTTAGGGTTAGGGTTAGGTTTTAGGGCCAGGGTTAGGGCTCGGGCTGGGCTAAGTTTAGGGATTGGGTTTGGGTGAGGGAGAGGGAGAGGGAGAGGAAGAGGGTTAGGGCAAGGTCTAGGGCGATGACTGGGCTAACGTTAGGGTTTGGTTTAGGGTTAGGGTTAGGGTGAGGGTGAGGGTGAGGGTAAGGGCTAGGGCTAGGGCTAGGGCTAGGGCTAGGGCTTGGGCTTGGGCTTGGGCCACGGTTAGTTTTAGGGTTAGGGGTATTGCTAGAACTAGGGCCAGGCCAAGGCTAGGTTTAGGTTGAGGGAGAAGGTGAGGGTTAGGATTAGGGCTAGGGCTAGGCTAGGGCTTGAGCCAGGGTTAGGGTTAGGGTTAGGGCTAGGGATAAGATTAGGGTTAGTGTTAGGGTTAGAGTTCGCACTAGGGGTAGGGCTGGGCTACGGTTAGGGTGAGGACTAGGACTAGGACTAGGACTACTTCTAGGGCTAGGGCTATGCTAGGCCTAGGCCGAGGGCTAGGCCTAGCCCTAGCCCTAATCCTAACCGTAAACCTAACCGTAAACCTAACCCTAACCCAAACCCTAACCTTTGCCCAGTCGTAGCCCTAGCCCTAACCTTCACCCTCAGCCTCTCCCTCCCTCTCTCCCTAACCCTCACCCTCACCCACACCCTCACCCTCACCCTCACCCTAACACTAACCCTAACACTAACCCTAGCCCTAGCACTAGCACTAGCCCTAGCCCAATCCTAACCTTAAGCTTAACCCTAGCCCTAGTCCTAGTCCTAGTCCTACCCCTAAACCTAGCCCAGCCCTAGCTCTAGTGCTAGCGCTAACGCAAACACTATTCCAAACCCTAACCCTAACCCTAGCCCTAGTCCTAGCCCTAGTCGTACTACTAGGCCTAAGCACTAGCCCTAGTCCTAGCCCAAGCCCTAGCCCAAGCACTCACCATCACCCTCAAGCTAGCTCAGCCCTGTATCTTGCGCTAGCCCAACGAGTCGCCCTGACCGTAACCCTAAGCCTAGCCCTAGCCCTAAGCCTAGCTCTAGCCCTAGCCCTAGCCCTAGCCCTAGCCCTAGCCCTAACACTCACCCTCTTCCTCTCCCTCTCCCTCTCCCTCTCCCTCACCCCAACCCAAACCCTAATCTTAGCCCAGCCCTAGCCCTAACCCTGTCCCTAAAACCTAACCCTAACCATAACCATAACACTAAACTTAACCCTAACCCTAGTCCTAGCACTAGACCAATCCTAACCTTAAGCTTAACCCTAGGCCTAGCCCTAGCCCTAGCCCTCGCCGTACCCCTACCCCTACACCTAGCCCCAGCCCTAGCCCTCGGCCTAGGCCTAGCATAGCCCGAGCCCTAGAAGTAGTCCTAGTCCTAGTACTAGTCCTATTCTTAGTCCTAGTCGTAACCCTAACCCTAACCGTAATCGTAGCCCAGCCCTAGCCCTAGTGCAAAAACTAACCCTAACCCTAACCCTAATCTTATCCCTAGCCCTAGCCCTAGCCCTAGCCCTAGCCCTAGCCCTCGGCCTAGCCCTAACCCTAGCCCTCATCCTAGCCCTAACCTTAGCCCACCCCTAGCCCTAACCCTGGCCCTAAAACCTAGCCCTAACCCTAACCCTAACCCTAACCTTAACCCTAACCTTAGCCCTAGCTCTAGCACTAGCCCTAGCCGAATCCTAACCCGAGCTTTAGCCCTAGCCATAATTGTAGCGCTAGGCCTAGGCCTAATCCTAATCCAAACCCTATCCCTAGCCCTAGCCCTGACCCTAGCTTAAGCCCTAGCCCTAGCCGTAGCACTAGGCCTAACCCTAACCCTAAGCGTAAGCCTAAGCCTAAGCCTAACCCTAGCCCTAACCCAAGCCGGAACCCTAACACAAACCCTAACTCTAAGCCTAGCCCTAGCCCTAGCCCTAACACTAACCCTCACCTTCACCCTCACCCACAGCCTAGCCCAGCTCTGGCCCTAGAGGTAGAAATTGCCCGAAACCTATCCCTAGACCTAAGCCTAATCCGAGCCCGAGCCCGAGCCTGAGCCCGAGCTTTAGCCATAGCCATAATCGTAGCACTAGGCCTAGGCCAATCCTAACCCTAGCCCTAACCTTTGCCCAGTCGTAGCCCTAGCCCTAACCCTCACCCTCACCCTCTCCCTCCCCCTCTCCCTAACCCTCACCCTCACCCTCACCCTCACCCTAACACTAACCCTAACACTAACCCTAACCCTAACCCTAACACTAACACTAACCCTAGCACTAGCACTAGCACTAGCCCAATCCTAACCTTAAGCTTAACCCTAGCCCTAGCCCTAGCCCTAGCCCTAGCCCTAGCCCTAGGCCTAGCCCTAGCCCTAGCCCTAACCCTCACCCTAAACCTAACCCTAACCCTAACCCAAACCCTAACCTTAGCCCAGTCATCGCCCTAGCCCTAGCCCTAACCCTCTTCCTCTCCCTCTCCCTGACCCCAACCCTAACCTTAGCCCAGTCCTAGCCCTAACCCTGGCCCTAAAACCTAACCCTAACCCTAACACTAACACTAACCTTAACCCTAACCCTAGTCCTAGCACTAGCACTAGCCCAATCCTAACTTTAAGCTTAACCCTAGCCCTAGCCCTATCCCTATTCCTAGCCCTAGCCCTAGCCCTAGCCCTCGCCGTACCCCTACCCCTACCCCTAGCCCTAGCCCCAGCCCTAGCCCTCGGCCTAGGCGTAGCATAGCCCTAGCCCTAGAAGTAGTCCTAGTCCTAGTCCTAGTCTTAGTCCTAGTCCTAACGCTAACCGTAGCCCAGCCCTAGCCCTACTGCAAAATCTAACCCTAACCCTAACCCTAATATTATCCCTAGATCTAGCCCTAGCCCTAGCCCTAGCCCTAGCCCTCGGCCTAAGCCTAGCATAGCCCTAGCCCTAGAAGTAGTCCTAGTCCTAGTCTTAGTCCTAGTCCTAACCCTATCCCTAGCCGTAGCCCTAGTCCTAGCCCTAACACTAACACTAACACTAACAATCACCTTCACCCTCACCCTCACCTAGCCCTGCCCTGGCCCTAGCCATAGAAATAGACCTAACCCTAACCCTAGCCCTAAGCCTACGCCTAAGCCTAATCCTAGCCCAAGCCCAAGCTCGAGCGTGAGCCCGAACCCGAGCCCTATCCCTATCCCTAGTAATAGCACTAGGCCTAGGCCTAAACCAAATCCTAGCCCTAGCCCTAGCCCTAGCCCTAGCCGTAGCCCTAGCCATAGCTCTACACAACACCTAGCCCTAGCCCTAGCCATAGCCCTCACACTCACACTCATGCTAGGTGAGCCCTAGCTCTAGCCCTAGCCCAACCCGTAGCCCTAACCCTAACACTAACACTAGCCCTAGCCCTAGCCCTAGCCCTAGCCCTAGCCCTAGCCCTCAGCCTAACCCTAGCCCTAGCCCTAGCCCTTGCCCTAGCCCTAGCCCTAGCCCTAGCCCTAGCCCTAGCCCTAGCCCTTACGCTAGCGCTAGTCCTAGGCCTACCACTAATCCTAACTCTAACCCGAAACCTAACCCTAACCCTAACCCTAATCATAAACCTAACCCACGCCAGGCCCTAGCCATAGCCATAACTCTAATTGTATCCCGACCCCAACCCCGAGCCGTAAGCCTAACCCTAGCCGTAGCTGTAGCCCTAGCCCTAGCCCTAGCCCTAGCCCTAGACCTAGACCTAGACTTAGACCTAGACCTAGACCTAACACTAACATTAATCCTCACCTTCACCCTAGCCCTGCCCTCACCTTTGCCGTAGAAATAGACCTAATCCTAACCCTAGCCCTAAGCGTAATCCTAGCCCTAGCCCGAGCCCGAGCCCAAGACCAAGCCCTACCCCAAGCCCGAGCTTGAGCACGAACCCGAGCCCGAGCCCGAGCCCTAGACCTAGTAGTAGCACTAGTCCTAGGCCTAAACAAAACCCTAACCCTAACCCTAGCCATAGCCATAGCCATAGCCCTAGGCCTACCCATCACCCTGACCCTGACCCTGACCCTGACCCTGACCCTGATCCTCACCATCACCCTCACCTTCACCTTCACCCTCACCCTAAACCTAACCCTAACCCTAACCCAATCCCCAAACTTAGCCCAGCGCGAACCCAAGCCCGAGAACTAGCACTAGCACTAGCACTAGCAGTAGCACTAGCACTAGCACTAGCACTAGCACTAGCTCTAGACGCAGCCCTAGCCCTAGCCCTAGCCCTAGCCCTAACCCTTACCCGAGCCCTAAACCTAACCCTAACACTAGCTCAGCCCTGCCTCTAGCCCTAGCCCAACCCGTAGCCCTAACCCTATCCCTAACAATAATCCTAGCCCTAAGCCTAGCCCTAGCTCTAGCCTAGCCCTAGCCCTAGCACTAGCCCTAGACCTAGCCCTAGCCCTAGCCCTAGACCTAGACCTAGACCTAGACCTAGACCTAACCTTAACCCTAACCCTAACCCTAACCCTAACCCTAAACCTAACCCAAACCCTAACCTTAGCCCAGCCATAGCCCTACCCCTACCCCTAACCCTCACTCTAACCCTCTCCCTCACCTACACCCTAACCCTAACCCAAAACCTCACCGTAACCCAGCCCTAGCCATAGCCATATCACTAGCATTAGCCCTGGTCCTGACCCTAGCCATAGCCCTAGACCTAGTCGTAGCACTAGGCTTAGGCCTAGGCCTAGGCCTAACCCTTCCTGTAACCCTAAACGTAACCCTAACCCTAACCCTAACCTTGCCCGAACCCTAACTTTAACCCTAACCCTAACCCTAACACTAACACTAACACTAACCCTAGCCCTAGCCTTAGCCTTAGCCTTAGCCGTAGCCGTAGCCCTACCCCTACCCCTACCCCTACCCCTACCCCTACCCCTACCCCTACCCCTACCCCTACCCCTACCCCTACCCCTACCCCTACCCCTACCCCTACCCCTACCCCTACCCCTACCCTTACCCCTACCCCTACCCCTACCCATACCCATACCCATACCCATACCCCTACCCCTACCCCTACCCCTACCCCTACCCATACCCATACCCATACCCATACCCCTACCCCTACCCCTACCCCTACCCCTATCCCTACCCATACCCATACCCCTACCCCTACCCCTACCCCTACCCCTAGCCCTACCCCTACCCCTACACTTACCTCTACCCCTACCCCTACCCCTACCACTACCACTACCACTACCACTACCCCTACCCCTACCCCTACCCCTACCCCTACCCCTACCCCTACCCCTACCCCTACCACTTCCCCTTCCCCTAACAGAAACTCTAGCTCTAGCCCTAGTCATATGCCTAAGCCGAGCCCTAGCCCTAACCCTAGCCCTAGCCCTAGCTCTAGCCCTAGCCCTAAACTTAACCTTAGCCTTAACCTTAACCCTAACCCTAACCCTAACCCTAACCCTAACCCAAACCCTAACCCTAACCCTAACCCTAACCCTAACCCTAACCCTAAACCTAAACCTAAACCTAAACCTAAACCTAAACCTAAACCTAAACCTTCTAGCCCTAGCCCTAGCCCTAGCCCTAGCCGTAGCCGTAGCCCTAACCCTCACCCTCACCCTAACCCAAACCCAAACCCTAACCTTAGCCCAGTCATCACCCTAGCCCTAGCCCTAACCCTCTTCATCTCCCTCTCCCTCTCCCTCTCCCTCACCCCAAACCAAACCCAAACCTTAGCCCAGCCCTAGCCCTAACCCTGGCCCTAAAACCTAACCCTAACCCTAACACTAACCTTAACCCTAACCCTAGTCCTAGCACTAGCACTAGCCCAATCCTAACTGTAAGCTTAACCCTAGCCCTAGCCCTAGCCCTCGCCGTACCCCTACCCCTACCCCTAGCCCCAGCCCTAGACCTCGGCCTAGGCCTAGCATAGCCCTAGCCCTAGAAGTAGTCCTAGTGCTAGTCCTAGTCCTAGTCTTAGTCCTAGTCCTAACCTTAAACCTAACCGTAGCCCAGCCCTAGTGCAAAATCTAAACCTAACCCTAACCCTAACCCTAATCTTATCCCTAGCCCTAGCCCTAGCCCTAGCCCTAGCCCTAGCCCTAGCCCTAGCCCTAGCCCTAGCCCTAGCCCTAGCCCTAGCCCTAGCCCTAGCCCTAGCCCTAGCCCTAGCCCTAGCCCTAGCCCTAGCCCTAGCCTTAGCCCTAGCCTTAGCCCTAGCCCTAATCCTAAGCCTCACCTTCTCCCTCACCCTAAACCTAGCCCTGGCCTGGCCCTAGTCCTAGCAATAGCCCTAACCCTAACCCTGGCCCTAAGCCTATTCCTAGTCCGAGCCCGAGCATTAGCCCGAACCGAGCTTTAGCCATAGCCTTATTCGTAGCACTAGGCCTAGGCCTAGGCTTAATCCTAACCCTAACCCTAGCCCTAGCCCTAGCCCTAGCCCTAGCCCGACCCCTAGCCCTAACCCTAGCCCTAGCCCTAGCCCTAGCCCTAGCCCTAGCCCTAGCCCTAGCCCGACCCCTAGCCCTAACCCTAACCCTAGCCCTAGCCCTAACCCTAGCCCTAACCTTAGCCCAGCTCTAGCCCTAACCCTGGCCCTAAAACCTAACCCTAACCCTAACCCTAACCCTAACCCTAACCCTAACCTTAACCCTAACCCTAGCCCTAGCACTAGCACTAGGGCTATTTCTACATCTACGGCCAGAGCTGGGCTAGGCTGTGGGTGAGGGTGAAGGTGAGGGTTAGTGTTAGGGCTAGGGCTAGGGCTAGGCTTAGAGTTAGGGTTTGTGTTAGGGTTTCGGCTTGGGTTAGGGCTAGGGTTAGGCTTAGGCTTACGCTTAGGGTTAGGGTTAGGCCTAGTGCTACGGCTAGGGCTAGGGCTTAAGCTAGGGTCAGGGCTAGGCCTAGGGAAGGGCTGCGGCTAGGGCTAGGGCTAGAGCTAGTGTTAGGGCTAGGGCTAGGCCTAGGGCTAGGACTAGGACTAGGACTGTGATTAGGACTTGGGCTAGGGCTAGGGCTAGGGCTAGGGCTAGGGCTAGAGCTAGGGTTAGGGTTAGGATTAGGATTAGGCCTAGGCCTAGCGCTACGATTATGGCTATGGCTAAAGCTCGGGTTAGGATTCGGCTAGGGCTAGTGCTAGTGCTAGGGCTAGGGTTAGGGTTAAGGTTAGGGTTAGTGTTAGGGTTAGGGCTAGGTTTTAGGGCCAGGGTTAGGGCTAGGGGTGGGCTAAGGTTAGGGCTAGGATTAGGGCTAGGGTTAGGGCTAGGCCGAGGGCTAGGGCTAGGGCTAGGGCTAGGGCTAGGGCTAGGGCTAGGGCTAGGGCTAGGGATAAGATTAGGGTTAGGGTTAGGGTTAGATTTTGCACTAGGGCTAGGGCTGGGCTACGGTTAGGGTTAGGGTTAGGGTTAGGACTAGGACTAAGACTAGGACTAGGACTAGGACTACTTCTAGGGCTCAGGCTATGCTAGGCCTAGGCCGAGGGCTAGGGCTGGGGCTAGGTGTAGTGGTAGGGGTACGGCGAGGGCTAGGGCTAGGGCTAGGGCTAGGGTTAGGGCTAGGGCTAGGGCTAGATCTAGGGATAAGATTAGGGTTAGGGTTAGGGTTAGATTTTGCTCTAGGGCTAGGGCTGGGCTACGGTTAGGGTTAGGGTTAGGACTAGGACTAAACTAGGACTAGGACTAGGACTACCTCTAGGGCTAGGGCTATGCTAGGCCTAGGCCGAGGGCTAGGGCTGGGGCTAGGGGTAGGGGTAGGGGTAGGGGTACGGCGACGGCTCGGGCTCGGGCTCGGGCTCGGGCTAGGGTTAAGCTTAAAGTTAGGATTGGGCTAGTGCTAGGACTAGGGTTAGGGTTAAGTATAGTGTTAGGGTTATGGTTAGGGTTAGGTTTTAGGGACAGGGTTAGGGCTAGGGCTGGGCTAAGATTAGGGTTGGGGTTGGGGTGAGGGAGAGGGAGAGGGAGAGGGAGAGGAAGAGGGTTAGGGCTAGGGCTAGGGCGATGACTGTGCTAAGGTTAGGGTTTGCGTTAGGGTGAGGGTTAGGTTTAGGGTGAGGGTTAGGGCTAGGGCTAGGGCTAGGGCTAGGGCTAGGGCTAGGCTTAGGGCTAGGGCTAGGCTTAGGGTTACGGTCAGGGCGACTCGTTGGGCTAGGGCTAGATACAGGGCTGAGCTAGCGTGAGGGTGATGGTGATGGTGAGGGCTTGGGCTAGGGCTTGGGGTAGGACTAGGGCTAGGACTAGGGCTAGGACTAGGGCTAGTGCTAGTGCTAGGGCTAGGGCTAGGGCTAGGGTTTGGTTTAGGCTTAGACCTAGTGGTACGACTAGGGCTAGGACTAGGGCTAGGGTTAGGGTTAGGGTTTGGAATAGTGTTTGCGTTAGCACTAGCACTAGAGCTAGGGCTGGGCTAGGTTTAGGGTTAGGACTAGGACTAGGACTAGGACTAGGACTACTTCTAGGGCTAGGGCTATGCTAGGCCTAGGACGACGGCTAGGGCTGGGGTAGGATTACGTTTAGGGGTACGGCGAGGGCTAGGGCTAGTGCTAGGGTTAAGCTTAAGGTTAGAATTGGGCTAGGGCTAGTGCTAGGGCTAAGGTTAGTGTTAGGGTTAGTATTAGGGTTAGTGTTAGGGTGAGGGTGAGGGTCAGGGTCAGGGTCAGGGTGAGGGTGAGGGTTAGGGAGAGGGTGAGGGAGAGGGTAAGGGTAAGGGTGAGGGTTAGGGCTAGGGCTACGACTGGGCAAAGGTTAGGGTTTGGGTTAGGTTTAGGGTTAGGTTTAGGGTTAGGTTTAGGGTTAGGATTAGGGCTAGGGCTAGGCCTAGCCCTCGGCCTAAGCCTAGCATAGCCCTAGCCCTAGAAATAGTCCTAGTCCTAGTCCTAGTCCTCACCCTAACCGTAGCCCAGCCCTAGCCCTAGTGCAAACTCTAACCCTAACACTAACCCTAATCTTATCCCTAGCCCTAACCCTAACCCTAACCTTGGCTCAAGCCCTAGCCCTAGCCCTACCCTTAGCCCTAGCCCTAATCCTAACCCTCACCTTCTCCCTCAACCTAAACCTAGCCTTGGCCTGGCCCTAGTCCTAGCAATAGCCCTAACCCTAACCCTAACCCTGGCCCAAGCCCTAGCCCTAGCTATGGCTAGGGTTAGGGTTAGGGTTAGTGTTAGGGTTACTGTTAGGGTTAGTGTAAGGGTTAGTGTTAGGTTTTAGGGCAAGGGTTCGTGCTAGGGCTGGGCTAAGGTTAGGGTTTGGGTGAGGGTGAGGGTGAGGGAGAGGGAGAGGGTGAGGGTGAGGGTGAGTGTTAGGGTGAAAGTGAGGGTGAGGGTGAGGGTTAGGACTAGGGCTAGGGCTAGGCTTAAGGCTAGGCTTAGGGCTAGGGCTAGTGTTATGGTTAGGATTAGGGCGACAGGTTGGGTTAGGGCTAGAGCCAGGGCTGAGCTAGTGTGAGGGTGAGGGCTAGGGCTAGGGTAAGGATTAGGCCTAGGCCTAGGCCTAGTACTACGACTATGGCTATGGCTAAAACTCGGTGGACGGCTCGGGCTCGGGCTCAGGCAAGGATTAGGTGTAGGGCTAGGGTTAGGGGTAGATCTATTGCTAGGACTAGGGCCAGGCCAGGGCTAGGGTGAGGGTGATTGTGAAGGTGAGGGTTAGTGTTAGGGCTAGGGCTAGGGCTAGGGTTAGGGCTAGGGCTAGAGCTAGGGGTAGGGTAGGGGTAGGGGTAGGGGTAGGGGTAGGGGGTAGGGGTAGGGGTAGGGGTAGGGGTAGGGGTAGGGGTAGGGGTAGGGGTAGGGGTAGGGCTAGGGCTAGGGGTAGGGCTAGGGCTAGGGCTAGGGCCAAGGCTAGGGCTACGGTTAGTGTTAGGGTTAGGGTTAGGGTTAGGGTTAGGGTTAGGGTTCGGGTTAAGGTTCGGGCAATGTTAGGCTTAGGGTTAGGGTTACGTTTAGGGTTACAGGAAGGGTTAGGCCTAGGCCTAGGCCTAAGCCTAGTGCTACGAGTAGGGCTAGGGCTATGGCTAGGGTCAGGACCAGGGTTAATGCTAGTGCTATGGCTATGGCTAGGGCTGGGTTAAGGTGAGGTTTTGGGTTAGGTTTAGGGTTAGTGTGAAGGTGAGGGAGAGGGTTAGAGTGAGGGTTAGGGCTAAGGCTAGGGCTATGGCTGGGCTAAGGTTAGGGTTTGGGTTAGGTTTAAGGTTAGGGTTAGGGTTAGGGTTAGGGCTAGGGCTAGGGCTAGAGTAAGGGCTAGGGCTAGGGCTAGGGCTAGTGTTAGGGCTAGGGCTAGGGCTAGGCTTAGGGCTAGGGCTATTGTTAGGGATAGGGATAGGGCTATGGCTATGGCTATGGCTATGGCTAGGGCTAGGGCTAGGGTTAGGGTTAGGGTTAGGGTTAGGGTTAGGGTTAGGGTTAGAGTTTTGTTTAGGCCTACGACTAGTGCTACAACTAGGGCTAGGGCTAGGGCTCGTGTTCGTGCGCAAGCTCAAGCTCGGGGTAGGGTTGGGCTCGGGCTCAGGCTCGGGCTAGGGCTAGGATTATGCTTTGGGGTAGGATTAGGATTAGGGCTATTTCTACGGCAATGGCGAGGGCAGGGCTACGGTGAAGGTGAGGGTTAGTGTTAGTGTTAGTGTTAGGGCTAGGGCTAGGTCTAGGGCTACGGCTAGGGTTAGGCTTACGGCTCGGGCTCGGGCTCGGGCTTGGGTTACCATTAAAGTTATGGCAATGGCAAGGGCCTGGCATGGGTTAGGTTTATGCTTAGGGTTAGGGTAAGGGTTAGGCTTCGGGTTAGAGTTAGGGTTAGTTGTAGGCCTAGGGCTAGGGTTAGTGTTAGCGCTAATCCTAACCCTAACCCTAGCCCTAGCCCTAGCCCTAGCCCGACCCCTAGCCCTAACCCTAGCCCTAGCCCTAGCCCTAGCCCTAGCCCTAGCCCTAGCCCTAGCCCTAGCCCTAGCCCGACCCCTAGCCCTAACCCTAACCCTAGCCCTAGCCCTAACCCTAGCCCTAACCTTAGCCCAGCTCTAGCCCTAACCCTGGCCCTAAAACCTAACCCTAACCCTAACCCTAACCCTAACCCTAACCTTAACCCTAACCCTAGCCCTAGCACTAGCACTAGGGCTATTTCTACATCTACGGCCAGAGCTGGGCTAGGCTGTGGGTGAGGGTGAAGGTGAGGGTTTGTGTTACGGCTAGGGCTAGGGCTAGGCTTAGAGTTAGGGATTGTGTTAGGGTTCCGGCTTGGGTTAGGGCTAGGGTTAGGCTAAGGCTTAGGCTTACGCTTAGGGTTAGGGTTAGGCCTAGTGCTACGGCTAGGGCTAGGGCTTAAGCTAGGGTCAGGGCTAGGCCTAGGGAAGGGCTGCTGCTAGGGCTAGGGCTAGGGCTAGGGTTAGGGCTAGGGCTAGGCCTAGGGCTAGGACTAGGACTAGGACTGGGATTAGGACTAGGGCTAGGGCTAGGGCTAGGGCTAGGCCTAGGGCTAGGGTTAGGGTTAGGATTAGGATTAGGCCTAGGCCTAGCGCTACGATTATGGCTATGGCTAAAGCTCGGGTTAGGATTCGGCTAGGGCTAGTGCTAGTGCTAGGGCTAGGGTTAGGGTTAAGGTTAGTGTTAGTGTTAGGGTTAGGGCTAGGTTTTAGGGCCAGGGTTAGGGCTAGGGGTGCCTAAGGTTAGGGCTAGGATTAGGGCTAGGGTTAGGGCTAGGGCTAGGGCTAGGGCTCGATCTAGGGATAAGATTAGGGTTAGGGTTAGGGTTAGATTTTGCACTAGGGCTAGGGCTGGGCTACGGTTAGGGTTAGGACTAGGACTAAGACTAGGAATAGGACTAGGACTACTTCTAGGGCTAGGGCTATGCTAGGCCTAGGCCGAGGGCTAGGGCTGGGGCTAGGTGTAGATGTAGGGGTACGGCGAGGGCTAGGGCTAGGCCTAGGGCTAGGGCTAGAGCTAGGGCTAGATATAGGGATAAGATTAGGTTTAGGGTTAGGGTTAGATTTTGCACTAGGGCTAGGGCTGGGCTACGGTTAGGGTTAGGGTTAGGACTAGGACTAAGACTAGGACTAGGACTACTTCTAGGGCTAGGGCTATGCTAGGCCTAGGCCGAGGGCTGGGGCTAGGGCTAGGGCTAGGGCTAGGGCTAGGGCTAGATCTAGGGATAAGATTAGGGTTAGGGTTAGGGTTAGATTTTGCAGTAGGGCTAGGGCTGGGCTATGGTTAGGGTTAGGACTAGGACTAAGACTAGGACTAGGACTAGGACTACTTCTAGGGCTAGGGCTATGCTACGCCTAGGCCGAGGGCTAGGGCTGGGCTAGGTGTAGGGGTAGGGGTACGGCGAGGGCTAGGGCTAGGGCTAGGGCTAGGGTTAAGCTTAAAGTTAGGATTGGGCTAGTGCAAGTGCTAGGACTAGGGTTAGGGTTAAGGTTAGTGTTAGAGTTAGGGTTAGGGTTAGGTTTTAGGGCCAGGGTTAGCGCTAGGGCTGGGCTAAGTTTAGGGTTTGGGTTGGGGTCAGGGAGAAAGAGAGGGAGAGGAAGAGGGTTAGGGCTAGGGCTAGGGCGATAACTGGGCTAAGGTTAGGGTTTGGGTTAGGGTTAGGGTTAGGTTTAGGGCTAGGGCTAGGGCTAGGGCTAGGGCTAGGGCTAGGGCTAGGGCTAGGGCTAGGCTTAGGGCTAGGGCTAGGCTTAGGGTTACGGTCAGGGCGACTCGTTGGGCTAGGGCTAGATACAGGGCTGAGCTAGCGTGAGGGTGATGGTGATGGTGAGGGCTTGGGCTAGGGCTTGGGCTAGGACTAGGGCTAGGGCTAGGGCTAGGACTAGGGCTAGTGCTAGTGCTAGGGCTAGGGCTAGGGCTAGGGTTTGGTTTAGGCTTAGGCCTAAGGTCAGGGTTTGGGTTAGGGTGAGGGTGAGGGTTAGGGTTAGGGCTAGGGCTAGGGCTAGGGCTAGGGCTAGGGCTAGGGATAAGATTAGGGTTAGGGTTAGGGTTAGATTTTGCACTAGGGCTGGGCTACGGTTAGGTTTAAGGTTAGGCTAGGACTAAGACTAGGACTAGGACTAGGACTAGGACTAGGACTAGGACTAGGACTAGGACTAGGACTACTTCTAGGGCTAGGGCTATGCTAGGCCTAGGCCGAGGTCTAGGGCTGGGGCTAGGGGTAGGGGAAGGGGTACGGCGAGGGCTAGGGCTAGGGCTAGGGCTAGGGTTAAGCTTAAAGTTAGGATTGGGCTAGTGCTAGTGCTAGGACTAGGGTTAGGGTTAAGGTTAGTGTTAGGGTTAGGGTTAGGTTTTAGGGCCAGGGTTAGGGCTAGGGCTGGGCTAAGGTTAGGGTTTGGGTTGCGGTGAGGGAGAGGGAGAGGGAGAGGGAGATGAAGAGGGTTAGGGCTAGGGCTAGGGCGATGTCTGGGCTAAGGTTAGGGTTTGGGTTAGGGTGAGGGTGAGGGTTAGGGCTAGGGCTACGGCTAGGGCTAGGGCTAGGGCTAGGGCTAGGGCGAGGTCTAGGGCGAGGGCTAGGGCTAGGGCTAGGGCTAGGGCTAGAAGGTTTAGGTTTAGGTTTAGGTTTAGGTTTAGGTTTAGGGTTAGGGTTAGGGTTAGGGTTAGGGTTAGGGTTAGGGTTAGGTTTTGCGTTAGGGTTAGGGTTAGGGTTAGGGTTAGGGTTAGGGTTAGGGTTAGGGTTTGGGTTAGGGTTAGGGTTAGGGTTAGGGTTAGGGTTAGGGTTAGGGTTAGGGTTAGGGTTAGGGTTAGGGTTAGGGTTAAGGTTAAGGTTAAGGTTAAGGTTAAGTTTAGGGCTAGGGCTAGGTGAAGGGGACGGGGTAGGGGTAGGGGTACGGGTAGGGGTAGGGGTAGGGGTAGGGGTAGGGGTAGGGGTAGGGGTAGGGGTAGGGGTAGGGGTAGGGGTAGGGGTAGGGGTAGGGGTAGGGGTAGGGGTTGGGGTAAGGGTAGGGTTAGGGGTAGGGGTAGGGGTAGGGGTAGGGGTAGGGCTAGGTCTAGGACTAGGGCTAGGGCTAGGGCTAGGGCTAGGGCTAGGGCTAGGGCTAGGGCTAGGGCTAAGGCTAGGGCTAGGGTTAGTGTTAGGGTTAGGGTTAGGGTTAAAGTTAGGGTTCGGGCAAGGTTAGGCTTAGGGTTAGGGTTACGTTTAGGGTTACAGGAAGGGTTAGGCCTAGGCCTAGGCCTAAGCCTAGTGCTACGACTAGGGCTAGGGCTACGGATAGGGTCAGGACCAGGGCTAATGCTAGTGATATGGCTATGGCTAGGGCTGGGTTACTGTGAGGTTTTGGGTTAGGGTTAGGGTTAGTGTGAAGCTGAGGGAGAAGGTTAGAGTGAGGGTTAGGGTTAGGGGTAGGGCTATGGCTGGGCTATGGCTGGGCTAAGGTTAGGGTTTGGGTTAGGTTTAGGGTTAGGTTTAGGGCTAGGGCTAGGGCTAGGGCTAGGGCTAGGGCTAGGGCTAGGGCTAGGGCTAGGGCTAGGGCTAGGGCTAGGGCTAGGGTTAGGGTTAGGATTAGGATTAGGCCTAGGCCTAGCGCTACGATTATGGCTATGGCTAAAGCTCGGGTTAGGATTCGGCTAGGGCTAGTGCTAGTGCTACGACTAGGGTTAGGGTTAAGGTTAGTGTTAGTGTTAGGGTTAGGGCTAGGTTTTAGGGCCAGGGTTAGGGCTAGGGGTGGGCTAAGGTTAGGGCTAGGATTAGGGCTAGGGTTAGGGCTAGGCCGAGGGCTAGGGCTAGGGCTAGATCTAGGGATAAGATTAGGGTTAGCGTTAGGGTTAGATTTTGCACTAAGGCTAGGGCTGGGCTACGGATAGGGTTAGGACTAGGACTAAGACTAGGAATAGGACTAGGACTACTTCTAGGGCTAGGGCTATGCTAGGCCTAGGCCGAGGGCTAGGGCTGGGGCTAGGTGTAGGGGTAGGGGTACGGCGAGGGCTAGGGCTAGGGCTAGGTCTAGAGCTAGGGCTAGATCTCAGGATAAGATTAGGTTTAGGGTTAGGGTTAGATTTTGCACTAGGGCTAGGGCTGGGCTACGGTTAGGGTTAGGGTTAGGACTAGGACTAAGACTAGGACTAGGACTACTTCTAGGGCTAGGGCTATGCTAGGCCTAGGCCGAGGGCTAGGGCTAGGGCTAGGGCTAGGGCTAGGGCTAGGGCTAGGGCTAGATCTAGGGATAAGATTAGGGTTAGGGTTAGGGTTAGATTTTGCAGTAGGGCTAGGGCTGGGCTATGGTTAGGGTTAGGACTAGGACTAAGACTAGGACTAGGACTAGGACTACTTCTAGGGCTAGGGCTATGCTACGCCTAGGCCGAGGGCTAGGGCTGGGCTAGGTGTAGGGGTAGGGGTACGGCGAGGGCTAGGGCTAGGGCTAGGGCTAGGGTTAAGCTTAAAGTTAGGATTGGGCTAGTGCAAGTGCTAGGACTAGGGTTAGGGTTAAGGTTAGTGTTAGAGTTAGGGTTAGGGTTAGGTTTTAGGGCCAGGGTTAGCGCTAGGGCTGGGCTAAGTTTAGGGTTTGGGTTGGGGTCAGGGAGAAAGAGAGGGAGAGGAAGAGGGTTAGGGCTAGGGCTAGGGCGATAACTGGGCTAAGGTTAGGGTTTGGGTTAGGGTTAGGGTTAGGGTTAGGGCTAGGGCTAGGGCTAGGGCTAGGGCTAGGGCTAGGGCTAGGGCTAGGGCTAGGGCTAGGCTTAGGGCTAGGGCTAGGCTTAGGGTTACGGTCAGGGCGACTCGTTGGGCTAGGGCTAGATACAGGGCTGAGCTAGCGTGAGGGTGATGGTGATGGTGAGGGCTTGGGCTAGGGCTTGGGCTAGGACTAGGGCTAGGGCTAGGGCTAGGACTAGGGCTAGTGCTAGTGCTAGGGCTAGGGCTAGGGCTAGGGTTTGGTTTAGGCTTAGGCCTAAGGTCAGGGTTTGGGTTAGGGTGAGGGTGAGGGTTAGGGTTAGGGCTAGGGCTAGGGCTAGGGCTAGGGCTAGGGCTAGGGATAAGATTAGGGTTAGGGTTAGGGTTAGATTTTGCACTAGGGCTGGGCTACGGTTAGGTTTAAGGTTAGGCTAGGACTAAGACTAGGACTAGGACTAGGACTAGGACTAGGACTAGGACTAGGACTAGGACTAGGACTAGGACTACTTCTAGGGCTAGGGCTATGCTAGGCCTAGGCCGAGGTCTAGGGCTGGGGCTAGGGGTAGGGGAAGGGGTACGGCGAGGGCTAGGGCTGGGCTAAGGTTAGGGTTTGGGTTGCGGTGAGGGAGAGGGAGAGGGAGAGGGAGATGAAGAGGGTTAGGGCTAGGGCTAGGGCGATGTCTGGGCTAAGGTTAGGGTTTGGGTTAGGGTGAGGGTGAGGGTTAGGGCTAGGGCTACGGCTAGGGCTAGGGCTAGGGCTAGGGCTAGGGCGAGGTCTAGGGCGAGGGCTAGGGCTAGGGCTAGGGCTAGGGCTAGAAGGTTTAGGTTTAGGTTTAGGTTTAGGGTTAGGGTTAGGGTTAGGGTTAGGGTTAGGGTTAGGGTTAGGTTTTGCGTTAGGGTTAGGGTTAGGGTTAGGGTTAGGCTTAGGGTTTGGGTTAGGGTTAGGGTTAGGGTTAGGGTTAGGGTTAGGGTTAGGGTTAGGGTTAGGGTTAGGGTTAGGGTTAGGGTTAGGGTTAGGGTTAAGGTTAAGGTTAAGGTTAAGGTTAAGTTTAGGGCTAGGGCTAGGTGAAGGGGACGGGGTAGGGGTAGGGGTACGGGTAGGGGTAGGGGTAGGGGTAGGGGTAGGGGTAGGGGTAGGGGTAGGGGTAGGGGTAGGGGTTGGGGTAAGGGTAGGGTTAGGGGTAGGGGTAGGGGTAGGGGTAGGGCTAGGTCTAGGACTAGGGCTAGGGCTAGGGCTAGGGCTAGGGCTAGGGCTAGGGCTAAGGCTAGGGCTAGGGTTAGTGTTAGGGTTAGGGTTAGGGTTAAAGTTAGGGTTCGGGCAAGGTTAGGCTTAGGGTTAGGGTTACGTTTAGGGTTACAGGAAGGGTTAGGCCTAGGCCTAGGCCTAAGCCTAGTGCTACGACTAGGGCTAGGGCTACGGATAGGGTCAGGACCAGGGCTAATGCTAGTGATATGGCTATGGCTAGGGCTGGGTTACTGTGAGGTTTTGGGTTAGGGTTAGGGTTAGTGTGAAGCTGAGGGAGAAGGTTAGAGTGAGGGTTAGGGTTAGGGGTAGGGCTATGGCTGGGCTATGGCTGGGCTAAGGTTAGGGTTTGGGTTAGGTTTAGGGTTAGGTTTAGGGCTAGGGCTAGGGCTAGGGCTAGGGCTAGGGCTAGGGCTAGGGCTAGGGTTAGGGTTAGGATTAGGATTAGGCCTAGGCCTAGCGCTACGATTATGGCTATGGCTAAAGCTCGGGTTAGGATTCGGCTAGGGCTAGTGCTAGTGCTACGACTAGGGTTAGGGTTAAGGTTAGTGTTAGTGTTAGGGTTAGGGCTAGGTTTTAGGGCCAGGGTTAGGGCTAGGGGTGGGCTAAGGTTAGGGCTAGGATTAGGGCTAGGGTTAGGGCTAGGCCGAGGGCTAGGGCTAGGGCTAGGGCTAGGGCTAGGGCTAGGGCTAGGTTTAGGTGTAGGGGTACGGCGAGGGCCAGGGCTAGGCCTAGGGCTAGGGCTAGAGCTAGGGCTAGATCTAGGTATAAGATTAGGGTTAGCGTTAGGGTTAGATTTTGCACTAAGGCTAGGGCTGGGCTACGGATAGGGTTAGGACTAGGACTAAGACTAGGAATAGGACTAGGACTACTTCTAGGGCTAGGGCTATGCTAGGCCTAGGCCGAGGGCTAGGGCTGGGGCTAGGTGTAGGGGTAGGGGTACGGCGAGGGCTAGGGCTAGGGCTAGGTCTAGAGCTAGGGCTAGATCTCAGGATAAGATTAGGTTTAGGGTTAGGGTTAGATTTTGCACTAGGGCTAGGGCTGGGCTACGGTTAGGGTTAGGGTTAGGACTAGGACTAAGACTAGGACTAGGACTACTTCTAGGGCTAGGGCTATGCTAGGCCTAGGCCGAGGGCTAGGGCTAGGGCTAGGGCTAGGGCTAGGGCTAGATCTAGGGATAAGATTAGGGTTAGGGTTAGGGTTAGATTTTGCAGTAGGGCTAGGGCTGGGCTATGGTTAGGGTTAGGACTAGGACTAAGACTAGGACTAGGACTAGGACTACTTCTAGGGCTAGGGCTATGCTACGCCTAGGCCGAGGGCTAGGGCTGGGCTAGGTGTAGGGGTAGGGGTACGGCGAGGGCTAGGGCTAGGGCTAGGGCTAGGGTTAAGCTTAAAGTTAGGATTGGGCTAGTGCAAGTGCTAGGACTAGGGTTAGGGTTAAGGTTAGTGTTAGAGTTAGGGTTAGGGTTAGGTTTTAGGGCCAGGGTTAGCGCTAGGGCTGGGCTAAGTTTAGGGTTTGGGTTGGGGTCAGGGAGAAAGAGAGGGAGAGGAAGAGGGTTAGGGCTAGGGCTAGGGCGATAACTGGGCTAAGGTTAGGGTTTGGGTTAGGGTTAGGGTTAGGTTTAGGGCTAGGGCTAGGGCTAGGGCTAGGGCTAGGGCTAGGGCTAGGGCTAGGGCTAGGGCTAGGGCTAGGCTTAGGGCTAGGGCTAGGCTTAGGGTTACGGTCAGGGCGACTCGTTGGGCTAGGGCTAGATACAGGGCTGAGCTAGCGTGAGGGTGATGGTGATGGTGAGGGCTTGGGCTAGGGCTTGGGCTAGGACTAGGGCTAGGGCTAGGGCTAGGACTAGGGCTAGTGCTAGTGCTAGGGCTAGGGCTAGGGCTAGGGTTTGGTTTAGGCTTAGGCCTAAGGTCAGGGTTTGGGTTAGGGTGAGGGTGAGGGTTAGGGTTAGGGCTAGGGCTAGGGCTAGGGCTAGGGCTAGGGCTAGGGATAAGATTAGGGTTAGGGTTAGGGTTAGATTTTGCACTAGGGCTGGGCTACGGTTAGGTTTAAGGTTAGGCTAGGACTAAGACTAGGACTAGGACTAGGACTAGGACTAGGACTAGGACTAGGACTAGGACTAGGACTACTTCTAGGGCTAGGGCTATGCTAGGCCTAGGCCGAGGTCTAGGGCTGGGGCTAGGGGTAGGGGAAGGGGTACGGCGAGGGCTAGGGCTGGGCTAAGGTTAGGGTTTGGGTTGCGGTGAGGGAGAGGGAGAGGGAGAGGGAGATGAAGAGGGTTAGGGCTAGGGCTAGGGCGATGTCTGGGCTAAGGTTAGGGTTTGGGTTAGGGTGAGGGTGAGGGTTAGGGCTAGGGCTACGGCTAGGGCTAGGGCTAGGGCTAGGGCTAGGGCGAGGTCTAGGGCGAGGGCTAGGGCTAGGGCTAGGGCTAGAAGGTTTAGGTTTAGGTTTAGGTTTAGGTTTAGGGTTAGGGTTAGGGTTAGGGTTAGGGTTAGGGTTAGGGTTAGGTTTTGCGTTAGGGTTAGGGTTAGGGTTAGGGTTAGGCTTAGGGTTCGGGCTAGAGCTAGAGTTTCTGTTAGGTGAAGGGGAAGGGGAAGGGGTAGGGGTAGGGGTACGGGTAGGGGTAGGGGTAGGTGTAGGTGTAGGTGTAGGTGTAGGTGTAGGGGTAGGGGTAGGGGTAGGGGTAAGGGTAGGGGTAGGGGTAGGGCTAGGGCTAGGGCTAGGGCTAGGGCTAGGGCTAGGGCTAGGGCTAGGTCTAGGGCTAGGTCTAGGGCTAGGGCTAGGGCTAGGGCTGCGGCTAGTGCTAGTGCTAGTGCTAGTGCTAGTGCTAGTGCTAGTGCTAGTGCTAGTGCTAGTGCTAGTGCTAGTGCTAGTGCTAGGGCTAGGGCTAGGGCTAGTGCTAGTGCTAGTGCTAGGGCTCGGGCTCGGGTTCGCGCTGGGCTAAGTTTGGGGATTGGGTTAGGGTTAGGGTTAGCTTTAGGGTGAGGGTGAAGGTGAGGGTGAGGGTGAGGGTCAGGGTCAGGGTCAGGGTCAGGGTCAGGGTCAGGGTCAGGGTGATGGGTAGGCCTAGGGGTATGTCTATGGCTATGGCTATGTCTAGGGTTAGGGTTAGGGTTTTGTTTAGGCCTAGGACTAGTGCTACTACTAGGTCTAGGGCTCGGGCTCGGGTTCGTGCTCAAGCTCGGGCTCGGGGTAGGGCTTTGTCTCGGGCTAGGGCTAGGGCTAGGGCTAGGATTACGCTTAGGGCTAGGGTTAGGATTAGGGCTATTTCTACGGCAAAGGCGAGGGCAGGGCTAGGGTGAAGGTGAGGATTAGTGTTAGTGTTAGGTCTAGGTCTAGGTCTAGGTCTAGGGCTAGGGCTAGGGCTAGGGCTAGGGCTACAGCTACGGCTAGGGTTAGGCTTACGGCTCGGCGTCGGGGTCGGGGTCGGGATACAATTAGAGTTATGGCTATGGCTAGGGCCTGGCGTGGGTTAGGTTTATGAATAGGGTTAGGGTTAGGTTTTGGGTTAGAGTTAGGATTAGTGGTAGGCCTAGGGCTAGGGTTAGCGTAAGGGCTAGGGCTAGGGCTAGGGCTAGGGCTAGGGCTAGGGCAAGGGCTAGGTCTAGGGCTAGGTCAAGGGGTAGGGCTAGGGTTAGGCTGAGGGCTAGGGCTAGGGCTAGTGTTAGGGTTAGGGTTAGGGCTACGGGTTGGGCTAGGGCTAGAGCTAGGGCTCAGCTAGCATGAGTGTGAGTGTGAGGGCTAGGGCTAGGGCTAGGATTTGGTTTAGGACTAGGCCTAGTGCTATGACTAGGGCTAGGGATAGGGCTCGGGCTCGGGCTCACGCTCGAGCTTGGGCTTGGGCTAGGATTAGGCTTAGGTGTAGGCTTAGGTCTAGGGTTAGGGTTAGGGCTATTTCTATGGCTAGGGCCAGGGCAGGGCTAGGTGAGGGTGAGGGTGAAGGTGATTGTTAGTGTTAGTGTTAGTGTTAGGGCTAGGACTAGGGCTACGGCTAGGCTTAGGCATATGGGTCGGGCAAGGGCTAGGGCTAGGGTAACCTTTAGAGCTAAAGCTATGGCTAGGGCATGTGGTGAGTTAGCGTTAGGGTTCGGGTTCGGGTTCGGTTTAGAGTTAGGGTTAGGGTTAGGGCTAGGGCTAGGGCTAGGGCTAGGGCTAGGGCTAGGGCTAGGGCTAGGGCTAGGTGTTGTGTAGAGCTATGGCTAGGGCTACGGGTAGGGCTTGGGCTAGGGCTAGGATTTGGTTTAGGCCTAGGCCAAGTGCTACGAATAGGGCTAGGGCTAGGGCTCGGGCTCGGGCTCGGGCTCGGGCTCGGCCTCGAGCTTCGGCTTGGGCTAGGATTAGGCTTAGGCGTAGGCTTAGGGCTAGGGCTAGGGTTAGGGCTATTGCTATGGCTAGGGCCATGGCAGGTCTAGGTGAGGGTGAGGGTCAAGGTGATTGTTAGTGTTAGTGTTAGTGTTAGGGCTAGGACTAGGGCTACGGCTAGGATTAGGCTTATGGCTCAGGCAAGGGCTAGGGATAGGGTTATCTTTAGATCTAACGCTATGGCTAGGGCATGTGGTGGTTTAGCGTTAGGGTTTGGGTTCGGGTTCGGGTTCGTGTTCGGTTTAGAGTTAGGGTTAGCGCTAGGGCTAGGGCTAGGGCTAGGGCTAGGCCTAAGGCTTGGGCTAGGGCTAGGGCTAGGGCTAGGGCTAGGGCTAGGGCTAGGGCTAGGGCTAGGGCTAGGGCTAGGGCTAGGGCTAGGGCTAGGGCTAGGGCTAGGGCTAGGGCTAGGGCTAGGGCTAGGGCTAGGGCTAGGGCTAGGGCTAGGGCTAGGGCTAGGGCTAGGGCTAGGGCTAGGGCCAGGCCAGGGCTAGGTTTAGGTTGAGGGAGAAGGTGAGGCTTAGGATTAGGGCTAGGGCTAAGGGTAGGGCTAGGGCTAGGGCTAGGGCTAGGGCTAGGGCTACGGCTACGGCTAGGGCTAGGGCTAGGGCTAGGGCTAGGGCTAGGGCTGGGGCTAGGGCTAGGGCTAGGGCTAGGGCTAGGGCTAGGGCTAGGGCTAGGGCTAGGGCTAGGGTTAGGGCTAGGGCTAGGGCTAGGGCTTGGGCATGGGCCAGGGTTAGGGTTAGGGTTAGGGCTAGGGATAAGATTAGGGTTAGTGTTAGGGTTAGAGTTTGCATTAGGGCTAGGGCTGGGCTATGGTTAGGGTGAGGACTAGGACTAGGACTATGACTAGGACTAGGACTTGGACTAGCACTACTTCTAGGGTTAAGGCTATGCTAGGCCTAGGCCGAAACCGAGGGCTTGGGCTGGGGCTAGGGGTAGGCGTAGGGGTACTTCGAGGGCTAGTGCTACGGCTAGGGTTAGGGTTAAGGTTAGTGTTAGGGTTAGGGTTAGGGTTAGGTTTTAGGGCCAGGGTTAGGGCTAGGGCTGGGCTAAGGTTAGGGTTTGGGTTAGGGTGAGGATGAGGGTTAGGGTTAGGGTTAGGGCTAGGGCTAGGGCTAGAGCTAGGGATAGGGATAAGATTAGGGTTAGGGTTAGGGTTAGGGTTAGATTTTGCACTAGGGCTGGGCTACGGTTAGGTTTATGGTTAGGACTAGGACTAAGACTAGGACTAGGACTAGTACTAGGACTAGGACTACTTCTAGGGCTAGGGCTATGCTAGGCCTAGGCCGAGGTCTAGGGCTGGGGCTAGGTGTAGGGGTACGGCGAGGTCTAGGGCTAGGGCTAGGGCTAGGGTTAAGCTTAAAGTTAGGATTGGGCTAGTGCTAGTGCTAGGACTAGGGTTAGGGTTAAGGTTAGTGTTAGGCTTAGGGTTACGTTTTAGGGCCAGGGTTAGGGCTAGGGCTGGGCTAAGGTTAGGGTTTGGGTTGGGGTGAGGGAGAGGGAGAGGGAGATGAAGAGGGTTAGGGCTAGGGCTAGGGCTAGGGCTGCGGCTAGTGCTAGTGCTAGTGCTAGTGCTAGTGCTAGTGCTAGGGCTAGGGCTAGAGCTAGGGCTAGTGCTAGTGCTAGTGCTAGGGCTCGGGCTCGGGTTCGCGCTGGGCTAAGTTTGGGGATTGGGTTAGGGTTAGGGTTAGGTTTAGGGTGAGGGTGAAGGTGAGGGTGATGGTGATGGTGAGGGTCAGGGTCAGGGTCAGGGGAAGGGTCAGGGGAAGGGTGATGGGTAGGCCTAGGGGTATGTCTATGGCTATGGCTATGTCTAGGGTTAGGGTTAGGGTTTTGTTTACGCCTAGGACTAGTGCTACTACTAGGTCTAGGGCTCGGGCTCGGGTTCGTGCTCAAGCTCGGGATCTGGGTAGGGCTTGGTCTCGGGCTAGGGCTAGGGCTAGGGCTAGGATTACGCTTAGGGCTAGGGTTAGGATTAGGGCTATTTCTACGGTAAAGGCGAGGGCAGGGCTAGGGTGAAGGTGAGGATTAGTGTTAGTGTTAGGTTTAGGTCTAGGTCTAGGTCTAGGTCCAGGTCTCCGTCTAGGTCTAGGTCTAGGTCTAGGGCTAGGGCTAGGGCTACAGCTACGGCTAGGGTTAGGCTTACGGCTCGGGCTCGGGCTCGGGGTCGGGATACAATTAGAGTTATGGCTATGGCTAGGGCCTGGCGTGGGTTAGGTTTATGAATAGGGTTAGGGTTAGGGTTAGGTTTTGGGTTAGAGTTAGGATTAGTGGTAGGCCTAGGGCTACGGTTAGCGTAAGGGCTAGGGCTAGGGCTAGGGCTAGGGCTAGGTCAAGGGCTAGGGCTAGGGTTAGGCTGAGGGCTAGGGCTAGGGCTAGTGTTAGTGTTAGGGTTAGGGCTACGGGTTGGGCTAGGGCTAGAGCTAGGCCTCAGCTAGCATGAGTGTGAGTGTGAGGGCTAGGGCTAGGGCTAGGGCTAGGATTTGGTTTAGGACTAGGCCTAGTGCTATGACTAGGGCTAGGGATAGGGCTCGGGCTCGGGCTCACGCTCGAGCTTGGGCTTGGGCTAGTTTTAGGCTTAGGTGTAGGCTTAGGGCTAGGGTTAGGGTTAGGGCTATTTCTATGGCTAGGGCCAGGGCAGGGCTAGGTGAGGGTGAGGGTGAAGGTGATTGTTAGTGTTAGTGTTAGTGTTAGTGTTAGGGCTCGGACTAGGGCTACGGCTAGGCTTAGGCATATGGGTCGGGCAAGGGCTAGGGCTAGGGTTACCTTTAGAGCAAAAGCTATGGCTAGGGCATGCGGTGAGTTAGCGTTAGGGTTCGGGTTCGGGTTCGATTTAGAGTTAGGGCTAGGGCTAGGGCTAGGGCTAGGGCTAGGGCTAGGGCTAGGGCTAGGGCTAGGGCTAGGGCTAGGGCTAGGGCTAGGGCTAGGGCTAGGGCTAGGGCTAGGGCTAGGGAGAGGGCTAGGGCTAGGGCTAGGGCTAGGGCTAGGGCTAGGGCTAGGGCTAGGGCTAGGGCTAGGGCTAGGGCTAGGGCTAGGGCTAGGGCTAGGGCTAGGCCAAGGTCTAGGCCAAGGGCTAGGGCTAGGGCTAGGGCTAGGGCTAGGGCTAGGGCTAGGGCTAGGGCTAGGGCTAGGGCTAGGGCTAGGGCTAGGGCTAGGGCTAGGGCTAGGGCTAGGGCTAGGTGTTGTGTAGAGCTATGGCTAGGGCTACGGGTAGGGCTAGGGCTAGGGCTAGGATTCTGTTTAGGCCTAGGCCAAGTGCTACGAATAGGGCTAGGGATAGGGCTTGGGCTCGGGCTCGGGCTCGAGCTTCGGCTTGGGCTAGGATTAGGCTTAGGCGTAGGCTTAGGGCTAGGGATAGGGTTAGGGCTATTGCTATGGCTAGGGCCATGGCAGGTCTAGGTGAGGGTGAGGGTCAAGGTGATTTTTAGTGTTAGTGTTAGTGTTAGTGTTAGGACTAGGACTAGGGCTACGGCTAGGATTAGGCTTATGGCTCAGTCAAGGGCTAGGGATAGGGTTATCTTTAGATCTAACGCTATGGCTAGGGCATGTGGTGGGTTAGCGTTAGGGTTCGGGTTCGGGTTCGGGTTCGGGTTCGGGTTCGGTTTAGAGTTAGGGTTAGCGCTAGGGCTAGGGCTAGGGCTAGGCCTAAGGCTTGGGCTAGGGCTAGGGCTAGGGCTAGGGCTAGGGCTAGGGCTAGGGCTAGGGCTAGGGCTAGGGCTAGGGTTAGGGTTAAGGTTAGTGTTAGGGTTAGGGTTAGGGTTAGGTTTTAGGGCCAGGGTTAGGGCTAGGGCTGGGCTAAGGTTAGGGTTTGGGTTAGGGTGAGGATGAGGGTTAGGGTTAGGGCTAGGGCTAGGGCTAGGGCTAGGGCTAGGGCTAGGGATAAGATTAGGGTTAGGGTTAGGGTTAGGGTTAGATTTTGCACTAGGGCTGGGCTACGGTTAGGTTTAAGGTTAGGACTAGGACTAAGACTAGGACTAGGACTAGGACTAGGACTACTTCTAGGGCTAGGGCTATGCTAGGCCTAGGCCGAGGTCTAGGGCTGGGGCTAGGGGTAGGGGTACGGCGAGGGCTAGGGCTAGGGCTAGGGCTAGGGCTAGGGTTAAGCTTAAATTTAGGATTGGGCTAGTGCTAGTGCTAGGACTAGGGTTAGGGTTAAGGTTAGTGTTAGGGTTAGGGTTACGTTTTAGGGCCAGGGTTAGGGCTAGGGCTGGGCTAAGGTTAGGGTTTGGGTTGGGGTGAGGGAGAGAGAGAGGGAGATGAAGAGGGTTAGGGCTAGGGCTAGGGCGATGACTGGGCTAAGGTTAGGGTTTGGGTGAGGGTGAGGGTGAGGGTGAGGGTTAGGGCGAGGGCGAGGGCGAGGGCTAGGGCTAGAAGGTTTAGGTTTAGGTTTAGGTTGAGGTTGAGGTTTAGGTTTAGGTTTAGGGTTAAAGTTAGGGTTAGGGTTAGGGTTAGGGTTAGGGTTAGCGTTAGGGTTAGGTTTAGGTTTAGGGTTAGGGTTAGGGTTTGGGTTAGGGTTAGGGTTAGGGTTAGGGTTAGGGTTAAGGTTAAGGTTAAGGTTAAGGTTAGGTTTAGGGCTAGGGCTAGAGCTAGGGCTAGGGCTAGGGCTAGGCTTAGGGCTAGGGCTTGGCTTAGGCATAGGACTAGGGCTAGAGCTAGAGTTTCTGTTAGGGGAAGGGGAAGGGGAAGGGGAAGGGGTAGGGGTAGGGGTAGGGCTAGGGCTAGGGCTAGGGCTAGGGCTAGGGCTAGGGCTAGGGCTAGGGCTAGGGCCAGGCCAGGGCTAGGTTTAGGGTGAGGGAGAAGGTGAGGCTTAGGATTAGGGCTAGGGCTAACGGTAGGGCTAGGGCTAGGGCTAGGGCTAGGGCTAGGGCTAGGGCTACGGCTACGGCTACGGCTAGGGCTAGGGCTAGGGCTAGGGCTAGGGCTAGGGCTAGGGCTAGGGCTAGGGCTAGGGCTAGGGCTAGGGCTTGGGCTTGGGCCAGGGTTAGGGTTAGGGTTAGGGCTAGGGATAAGATTTGGGTTAGTGTTAGGGTTAGAGTTGTCAATAGATAGAGGAGAAAATGTGTAGATGTGAATTAGGGAAAACAAATTCCACACAGGAAGTACAGAAGATAATCTAGTTAGCTTAGTATCTAGTATCTAGTCAGGAGACTCTTTCAAGGTGAAGATAGGTGAGGTGTGCAAAACATCACCAGTTCTCCTAGACTGAGACAGCATCATAGAGATTGCAACAGCTTGCGTAAGACAGAGGCAAATGACTCAAGATCAGGAGTTTGGGTGTCATTTGAGTCATTGTGACCTTGCTAGTAAAACTATATAAGTAGGTGTGTAGCCAATGTATTGTTTACAATCCGACGGAGCGCTGGAGAGAGCGGGGGAGACTTTGTATATATTGATGGAAGCAATAAATCCTTTTCGGTGACTGGCTGTGCTGGCGTGGATTCTTTCTAAACTACGGCAGAGGTGTGATGGTGCTGAAGAGGACAGCTCCCGAAGCCAGGACGAAGGGGGAGCAGTGGGCCAAAGAAAGCAAGCAGAGAGAGAGAAGCAACACAGAGTTAACCCTGCGTGTGCTGGATAGTTCAACTGACTGTGAGTGCCGAAAGGCTAAGTGAAAAGAGAATCGGACGGCTGTCTGATTATCTAGTGTTGTGTGTCTGTTTTTTGTCACGTTTGACAGAAGAAGGAGAGAGGAAACTGCACTGCCTGAGAGATGGAAGCTGCACGTTTTCCAAAACTGGATGAGACGAACTTTTCTGCTTGGGCTGTTTACGCGGAAGCGTTGCTCACGAGGGAAAGACTCTGGGATGTTGTTGACGCAGGCCTGGCAGCCGGTACGGTCGGAGAGGATCAGAGAGCAAGGGCAACCATTTTGCTCACGATCACGCCGCCGCAAATCAACCACATCCGTGGAAAGGTAACTTCGAAGGAAGTCTGGGATACGCTGAGAGAGATCCACCAATCTCAAACAGCACTGTCAAGAATGATTTGGTGTAGGAGGCTGTATGCTTGCAAGATGCAGAAGGCGCAAGCTCCTGAGAAGCACCTGGAAATCATGGCAGACTTGTTCCAGCAAGTTGCAACCAGAGGGATCGAAATCAGTCCAACGCAGAGAGCATTTATCCTATTAGGAAGTTTGACTGATGAGTTTGAAAATATCCTGTGGAGTCTGCAGTGTGTTGACCAGAGGCAGCTAACTCCAGAGATGGTGGCATCACGAGTCTTGGAGGAATGCCAGCGTAGGGACTACGAGGCGAAACTCCAGAAAAAGGAAACAAGAGTGATTCAAACCCAGTCAATCGAGACTTTCAATGATGTTGAGCCTGAAAAAGCATTTATGTCCAGAGGGAGAAAATGCTTCCACTGTGGTGGAAAGGATCATTTCATTAAGGACTGTAAAAGGTTGGCTGAGGAAAGAGCCAGGAAACAATCCAGGTTTGCTGCAAGCAAGAAAGAGGTTGTGAAAGCCGTGAAAAGCTGTGAGTCTGTAGCCTGTGTGGCTGCAAGCCCTAGCTGGGTGTTGGACTCGGGGGCAAGTTCTCACATGGTCAATTGTGAAAAGCTCTTGAAAAATAAAATGCCTTCGAACGTACATTCAGTCATGTTGGCGAATGGCGAATCGAAACAGGTATGGGCAGAAGGGACGGTAAAAATGCCATATTTTGAAAAGGATTTTTCAAATGTATTGTGTGTTCCTGAGTTGCAAGACTGTTTAATCAGTGTTTCTGAATTAACAAACAGTAATTATACTTTGTGTTTCAAGGGGAATGATTATACTATTAGCATAAATGATGAGATTTGTGCTAGGGCAGTCAAGCGAAACAAAGTGTATGTGATGACTGGCAGGGCAGAATGCGCGTTAGCTGTTAATGTGCCTAGGCACTTGAACTGCGCCCATTATTGCCAAGAAGCCAGAGGGCATGTGGACTTCACAAGTGTGGAAAAACTAGGGGAAGTGTGTCCAAAATTTCAGATGGAAATTTGTTCAAGTGATTGGGATGGTTCAGTTTGTAGCAAGGTGAAGCCTGAAGCTCTTCCTGTAGCCAAAGTTAACAAACGCACGACAGAAAGATTGTTTCGGACTGTGCAGGCAAATTTGGCTGACCCTGTAACCAAGCCTGTGGGCAGAAATCAGTACTTCATGGGCATTGAAGATTGTCCTACACAACATTCGTATGTGACCCCTATGACAGGGAAAAGTGAAGTAGCTGAACACTTTAGAGACTGGGTAAACATGGGTGAAAAGCATGAAGGAGTCTTAAAGCAAATGTGGGGGGAGGCAATTTTGACTGATGATCATGTTGCTAACCATGCTTGGAATTCTTTTGTAAAGGAAATGCTTTATCATATGCTGTATGGTAGACCATCAAACCTTGAATGTATAAGAGATTGTTGGCAATATGCAAATGTATATGATGTACATGTACCTGCAAATTTCTGGAAAAGGTTAATGTTTGTGGAGTATCCTGGAAACAGCTATAGATTTTGTTCAAGTCATGGAGAAATCTTACTGTCCAGGAGTGCCAACTTTGAGAGATATCCCAGCTGGGAAAGGCTCCACATTAACAAGGAGGTTTTTCTCAAGCTAGGGCAGAGTGCCACAGATGCTGGAAATGGAGGGGCACTAAAGCAAGAAGGTTCTACAGATAGTGAGACTAACACTTCTGCAAATGAACAAACACAAACACAGCCTAGGTCAGATAGTGGGAATGGCAAAGGAAGGAAACAGGTGATCCTACCAAGGAGAGCTCAGAGAGTTAGAGAGCCCCCAGATTGGTGTGTGGGACAAACTGCAAACACTTGCATAATGATAGCAGGAGGCAAGTGGGTACTCAAGAGGCAGGAAATGCCAAATGGAACCCAGAAACACAGAGATGGAGACATCAGAAAGGTGAATGACCCTGAGGTGCTTGGAGAGGACCAAGGAGGGAGAGTGGGTAATCCAGAGCAGTGGACAAGAACTGGAGTACTGTGTGGCATAGGTTGAAAGAGATAAAGTGTAGATAACTTCGATACACATCTAAACATTTTGGAGGGGATTGTCAAGAGATAGAGGAGAAAATGTGTAGATGTGAATTAGGGAAAACAAATTCCACACAGGAAGTACAGAAGATAATCTAGTTAGCTTAGTATCTAGTATCTAGTCAGGAGACTCTTTCAAGGTGAAGATAGGTGAGGTGTGCAAAACATCACCAGTTCTCCTAGACTGAGACAGCATCATAGAGATTGCAACAGCTTGCGTAAGACAGAGGCAAATGACTCAAGATCAGGAGTTTGGGTGTCATTTGAGTCATTGTGACCTTGCTAGTAAAACTATATAAGTAGGTGTGTAGCCAATGTATTGTTTACAATCCGACGGAGCGCTGGAGAGAGCGGGGGAGACTTTGTATATATTGATGGAAGCAATAAATCCTTTTCGGTGACTGGCTGTGCTGGCGTGGATTCTTTCTAAACTACGGCAGAGGTGTGATGGTGCTGAAGAGGACAGCTCCCGAAGCCAGGACGAAGGGGGAGCAGTGGGCCAAAGAAAGCAAGCAGAGAGAGAGAAGCAACACAGAGTTGCTGATTTATTTACTGACAAGAGTTTGCATTAGGCCTAGGGCTGGGCTATGGTTAGGGTGAGGACTAGGACTAGGACTAGGACTTGGACTAGCACTACTTCTAGGGTAAAGGCTATGCTAGGCCTAGGCCGAGGGCGAGGGCTGGGGCTGGGGCTAGGGGTAGGCGTAGGGGTACTTCGAGGGCTAGTGCTACGGCTAGGGTTAGGGTTAAGGTTAGTGTTAGGGTTAGGTTTTAGGGCCAGGGTTAGGGCTAGGGCTGGGCTAAGGTTAGGGTTTGGGTTAGGGTGAGGATGAGGGTTAGGGTTAGGGCTAGGGCTAGGGCTAGGGCTAGGGCTAGGGCTAGGGCTAGGGATAAGATTAGGGTTAGGGTTAGGGTTAGGGTTAGATTTTGCACTAGGGCTGGGCTACGGTTAGGTTTAAGGTTAGGACTAGGACTAAGACTAGGACTAGGACTAGGACTAGGACTACTTCTAGGGCTAGGGCTATGCTAGGCCTAGGCCGAGGTCTAGGGCTGGGGCTAGGGGTAGGGGTACGGCGAGGGCTAGGGCTAGGTCTAGGGCTAGGGTTAAGCTTAAATTTAGGATTGGGCTAGTGCTAGTGCTAGGACTAGGGTTAGGGTTAAGGTTAGTGTTAGTGTTAGGGTTACGTTTTAGGGCCAGGGTTAGGGCTAGGGCTGGGCTAAGGTTAGGGTTGGGGTTGGGGTGAGGGAGAGAGAGAGGGAGATGAAGAGGGTTAGGGCTAGGGCTAGGGCGATGACTGGGCTAAGGTTAGGGTTTGGGTGAGGGTGAGGGTGAGGGTGAGGGTTAGGGCGAGGGCGAGGGCGAGGGCGAGGGCTAGGGCTAGGGCTAGGGCTAGAAGGTTTAGGTTTAGGTTTAGGTTTAGGTTTAGGTTGAGGTTTAGGTTTAGGTTTAGGGTTAAAGTTAGGGTTAGGGTTAGGGTTAGGGTTAGCGTTAGGGTTAGGGTTAGGTTTAGGGTTAGGGTTAGGGTTTGGGTTAGGGTTAGGGTTAGGGTTAGGGTTAAGGTTAAGGTTAAGGTTAAGGTTAAGGTTAAGGTTAAGGTTAAGTTTAGGGCTAGGGCTAGAGCTAGGGCTAGGGCTAGGCTTAGGGCTATGGCTTGGCTTAGGCATAGGACTAGGGCTAGAGCTAGAGTTTCTGTTAGGGGAAGGGGAAGGGGAAGGGGTAGGGCTAGGGGTAGGGGTAGGGGTAGGGGTAGGGGTAGGGGTAGGGGTAGGGGTAGGGGTAGGGATAAGGGTAGGCGTAGGGGTAGGGGTAGGGGTAGGGGTAGGGGTAGGGGTAGGGGTAGGGGTAGGGCTAAGGCTAGGGCTAGGGTTAGTGTTAGGGTTAGGATTAGGGTTAAAGTTAGGGTTCGGGCAAGGTTTGGCTTAGGGTTAGGGTTACGTTTACGGTTACAGGAAGGGTTAGGCCTAGGCCTAGGCCTAAGCCTAGTGCTACGACTAGGTCTAGGGCTATGGCTAGGATCAGGACCAGGGCTAATGCTAGTGATATGGCTATGGCTAGGGCTGGGTTACGGTGAGGTTTTGGGTTAGGGTTAGGGTTAGGGGGAAGGTGAGGGAGAGGGTTAGAGTGAGGGGTAGGGGTAGGGGTAGGGGTATGGCTGGGCTAAGGTTAGGGTTTGGGTTAGGTTTAGGGTTAGGTTTAGGGTTAGGTTTAGGGCTAGGGCTAGGGCTAGGGCTAGGGCTAGGGCTAGGGCTAGGGCTAGGGCTAGGGCTAGGGCTAGGGCTAGGGCTAGGGCTAGGGCTAGGGCTAGGGCTAGGTCCAGGTCCAGGTCCAGGTCCAGGTCTAGGGCTAGGGCTAGGGCTAGGGCTAGGGCTAGGGCTAGGGCTAGGGCTAGGGCTAGGGCTAGGGCTAGGCTAGAGCTAGGGCTAGGCTTAGGGCTAGGATTATTGTTAGGGATAGGGTTAGGGCTACAGGTTGGGCTAGGGCTAGAGGCAGGGCTGAGCTAGTGTTAGGGTTAGGTTTAGGGCTCGGGTAAGGGTTAGGGCTAGGGCTAGGGCTAGGGCTAGGGCTAGGGCTAGGGCTAGGGCTAGGGCTAGGGCTAGGGCTAGGGCTAGGGCTGCGGCTAGTGCTAGTGCTAGTCCTAGTGCTAGGGCTCGGGCTCGGGTTCGCGCTGGGCTAAGTTTGGGGATTGGGTTAGGGTTAGGGTTAGGGTGAGGGTTAGGGTGAGGGTGAAGGTGAAGGTGAAGGTGAGGGTGATGGTCAGGGTCAGTGTCAGGTTCAGGGTCAGGGTCAGGTTCAGGGTCAGGTTCAGGGTCAGGGTCAGGGTGTTGGGTAGTCCTAGGGCTATGGCTATGGCTATGGCTAGGGATAGGGTTAGGGTTTTGTTTAGGCCTAGGACTAGTGCTACAACTAGGTCTAGGGCTCGGGCTCGGGTTCGTGCTCAAGCTCGGGCTCGGGGTAGGGCTTGGTCTCGGGCTCGTGCTCGGGCTAGGGCTAGGATTACGCTTAGGGCTAGGGTTAGGATTAGGGCTATTTCTACGGCAAAGGCGAGGGCAGGGCTAGGGTGAAGGTGAGGATTAGTGTTAGTGTTAGGTCTAGGTCTAGGTCTAGGGCTAGGTCTAGGGCTAGGGCTACAGCTACGGCTAGGGTTAGGCTTACGGCTCGGGGTCGGGGTCGGGATACAATTAGAGTTATGGCTATGGCTAGGGCCTGGCGTGGGTTAGGTTTATGATTAGGGTTAGGGTTAGGGTTAGGTTTTGGGTTAGAGTTAGGATTAGTGGTAGGCCTAGGGCTAGGGTTAGCGTAAGGGCTAGGGCTAGGGCTAGGGCTAGGGCAAGGGCTAGGGCTAGGGCAAGGGTTAGGCTGAGGGCTAGGGCTAGGGCTAGTGTTAGTGTTAGGGTTAGTGCTACGGGTTGGGCTAGGGCTAGAGCTAGGGCTCATCTAGCATGAGTGTGAGTGTGAGGGCTATGGCTATGGCTAGGGCTAGGTGTTGTGTAGAGCTATGGCTATGGCTATGGCTATGGCTATGGCTAGGGCTAGGGCTAGGGCTAATATTTGGTTTAGGCCTAGGCCTAGTGCTATGACTAGGGATAGGGATAGGGCTCGGGCTCGGGCTCATGCTCAAGCTTGGGCTTGGGCTAGGATTAGGCTTAGGTGTAGGCTTAGGGCTAGGGTTAGGGCTATTTCTATGGCTAGGCCCAGGGCAGGGCTAGGTGAGGGTGAGGGTGAAGGTGATTGTTAGTGTTAGTGTTAGGGCTAGGACTAGGGCTACGGCTAGGCTTAGGCTTATGGGTCGGGCAACGGCTAGGGCTAGGGTTACCTTTAGAGCTAACGCTATGGCTAGGGCATGCGGTGAGTTAGCGTTAGGGTTCGGGTTCGGGTTCGGTTTAGAGTTAGGGTTAGGGCTAGGGCTAGGTTTAGGGCTAGGGCTAGGGCTAGGGCTAGGGCTAGGCCTAAGGCTAGGGCTAGGGCTAGGGCTAGGGCTAGGGCTAGGGCTAGGGCTAGGGCTAGGGCTAGGGCTAGGGCTAGGGCTAGGGCTAGGGCTAGGGCTAGGGCTAGGGCTAGGGCTAGGGCTAGGGCTAGGGCTAGGTGTTGTGTAGTGCTATGGCTAGGGCTACGGGTAGGGCAAGGGCTAGGGCTAGGATTTGGTTTAGGCCTAGGCCAAGTGCTACGACTAGGGCTAGGGCTAGGGCTAGGGCTAGGGCTAGGGCTAGGGCTAGGCCTAAGGCTAGGGCTAGGGCTAGGGCTAGGGCTAGGCCAAGGGCTAGGGCTAGGGCTAGGGCTAGGGCTAGGGCTAGGGCTAGGGCTAGGGCTAGGGCTAGGGCTAGGGCTAGGGCTAGGGCTAGGCTAGAGCTAGGGCTAGGCTTAGGGCTAGGATTATTGTTAGGGATTGGGTTAGGGCTACAGGTTGGGCTAGGGCTAGAGGCAGGGCTGAGCTAGTGTTAGGGTTAGGTTTAGGGCTCGGGTAAGGGTTAGGGCTAGTGCTAGGGCTAGGGCTGCGGCTAGTGCTAGTGCTAGTGCTAGTGCTAGTGCTAGTGCTAGTGCTAGTGCTAGTGCTAGTGCTAGTGCTAGGGCTAGGGCTAGGGCTAGGGCTCGGGCTCGGGTTAGCGCTGGGCTAAGTTTGGGGATTGGGTTAGGGTTAGGGTTAGGTTTAGGGTGAGGGTGAAGGTGAAGGTGAGGGTGATCTTCAGTGTCAGTGTCAGGGTAAGGGTAAGGGTCAGGGTCAGGGTCAGGGTCAGGGTCAGGGTGATGGGTAGGCCTAGGGCTATGGCTATGGCTAGGGTTAGGGTTAGGGTTTTGTTGAGGCCTAGGACTAGTGCTACTACTAGGTCTAGGGCTCGGGCTCGGGTTCGTGCTCAAGCTCGGGCTCGGGGTAGGGCTTGGTCTCGGGCTCGGGCTCGGGCTAGGTCTAGGATTACGCTTAGGGCTAGGGTTAGGATTAGGGCTATTTCTACGGCAAAGGCGAGGGCAGGGCTAGGGTGAAGGTGAGGATTAGTGTTAGTGTTAGGTCTAGGTCTAGGTCTAGGTCTAGGTCTAGGTCTAGGTCTAGGTCTAGGGCTAGGTCTAGGGCTAGGGCTAGGGCTAGGGCTAGGGCTAGGGCTAGGGCTAGGGCTAGGGCTAGGGCTAGGGCTAGGGCTGGGGCTACAGCTACGGCTAGGGTTAGGCTTACGGCTCGGGGTTGGGGTCAGGATACAATTAGAGTTATGGCTATGGCTAGGGCCTGGCGTGGGTTAGGTTTATGATTAGGGTTAGGGTTAGGTTTCGGGTTAGAGTTAGGATTAGTGGTAGGCCTAGGGCTAGGGTTAGCGTAAGGGCTATGGCTAGGGCTAGGGCTAGGGCAAGGGCTAGGGCTAGGGTTAGGCTGAGGGCTAGGGCTAGGGCTAGGGTTAGTGTTAGGGTTAGGGCTACGGGTTGGGCTAGGGCTAGAGCTAGGGCTCAGCTAGCATGAGTGTGAGTGTGAGGGCTATGGCTAGGGCTAGGGCTAGGTGTTGTGTAGAGCTATGGCTAGGGCTACGGCTAGGGCTAGGGCTAGGGCTAGGGCTAGGGCTAATATTTGGTTTAGGCCTAGGCCTAGTGCTATGACTAGGGCTAGGGATAGGGCTCGGGCTCGGGCTCACGCTCGAGCTTGGGCTTGGGCTAGGATTAGTCTTAGGCGTAGGCTTAGGGCTAGGGTTAGGGTTAGGGCTATTTCTATGGCTAGGGCCAGGGCAGGGCTAGGTGAGGGTGAGGGTGAAGGTGATTGTTAGTGTTAGTGTTAGTGTTAGTGTTAGTGTTAGGGCTAGGACTAGGGCTACGGCTAGGCTTAGGCTTATGGGTCGGGCAACGGCTTGGGCTAGGGTAACCTTTAGAGCTAAAGCTATGGCTAGGGCATGTGGTGAGTTAGCGTTAGGGTTAGGGTTCGGGTTCGGTTTAGAGTTAGGGCTAGGGCTAGGGCTAGGGCTAGGGCTAGCGCTAGGCCTAGGGCTAGGCCTAAGGCTAGGGGTAGGGCTAGGGCTAGGGCTACGCCAAAGGCTAGGGCTAGGGCTAGGGCTAGGGCTAGGGCTAGGGCTAGGGCTAGGGCTAGGTGTTGTGTAGTGCTATGGCTAGGGCTACGGGTATGGCTAGGGCTAGGGCTAGGATTTGGTTTAGGCCTAGGCCAAGTGCTACGACTAGGGCTCGGGCTCGGGCTCGGGCTCGGGCTCGAGCTTTGGCTTGGGCTAGGATTAGGCTTAGGCGTAGGCTTAGGGCTAGGGTTAGGGTTAGGGCTATTGCTATGGCTAGGGCCATGGCAGGTGTAGGTGAGGGTGAGGGTCAAGGTGATTGTTAGTGTTAGTGTTAGTGTTAGGGCTAGGACTAGGGCTACGGCTAGGATTAGGCTTATGGCTCAGGCAAGGGCTAGGGCTAGGGTTATCTTTAGACCTAACGCTATGTCTAGGGCATGTGGTGGGTTAGCGTTAGGGTTCGGGTTCCGGTTCGGGTTCGGGTTCGGTTTAGAGTTAGGGTTAGGGCTAGGGCTAGGGCTAGGGCTAGGGCAAGGCCTAAGGCTTGAGCTAGGGCTAGGGCTAGGGCTAGCGCTAGGGCTAGCGCTAGGGCTAGGGCTAGGACTAGCGCTAGGGCTAGCGCTAGGGCTAGCGCTAGGGCTAGGGCGAGGTCTAGGGCTAGGGCTAGGGCTAAGGCTAGGGCTAGGGCTAATCTTAGGATTAGGATTAGGAATACGAATAGGGCTAGAGGTAGGGTTTGGGTTTGGGTTAGAGGTAGTGGTTGGGGTAGGGGTAGGGGTTGGGGTAGGGGTAGGGGTTGGGGTAGGGGTAGGGTTGGGGTAGGAATTGGGGTAGGGGTAGGGGTAGGGTTATGGCTACGGATAAGGCTAGGGCTAGTGCTAAGGCTAGGGCAAGGCTTAGGGTTTGTGTTAGGGTTCGGGCTAGGTTTAGGCTTATGCTTAGGGCTACGACTTGGGTTAGGGTTAGGGTTAGTCTTAGTGTTAGGGTTAGTGTTTGGGTTAGGGCAAAAGCTAGCGGTAGGTCTAGGGCGAGGGCTAGGCTTAGGACTAGGAATAGGAATAGGAATAGGGCTAGAGCTAGGGTTTGGGTTTGGGCTATAGCTCGGGCTAGGATCAGGGCAAGGCCTACGGCCATGTCTCGGGCTAAGGCTAGGGCTAGGGCTAGGGCTAGGGCTAGGGCTAGGCTTATGGCTAGGGCTAGGGCTAGGGCTTGGGCTTGGGCTAGGGTTAGGGTTAGGGCTAGGGCTAGGGCTAGGGATAAGATTAGGGTTAGGGTGAACGTTTGCGTTTGCGTTAGTGCTAGCGCTAGCACTCGGGCTAGAGCTGGGCTTGGGTAAGGTTTAGGACTAGGGCTAGGGCTAGAGCTAGGGCTAGGGCTTCGGCTAGGGCTTCGGCTAGGGCTAGGGTTAGGGCTAGGGCTAGGGCTAGGGCTAGGGCTAGGGTAGGGCTAGGGCTAGGGCTAGGGCTAGGGCTAGGGCTAGGGCTAGGGCTAGGGCTAGGGCTAGGGCTAGGGCTAGGGCTAGGGCTAGGGCTAGGATTAGGCCTAGACCTAGTGCTAGGACTATGGCTATGGCAATATCTAAATCTCGGGCGAGGGCTAGGGCTAGGATTAGGCGTAGCGCTAGAGTTAGGGTTAGATCTATTGCTAGGACTAGGGTCAGGCGAGAGCTAGGTTGAGAGTGACGGTGAAGGTGAGGGTTAGTGTTAGTGTTAGGGCTAGGGGTAGGGCTAGGGCTAGGGTGAAGGTGAGGTTTAGTGTCAAGTCTAGGTCTAGGTCTAGATCTCGGTCTAGGGCTAGGGCTAGGGCTAGGGTTAGGGTTAGGGTTAGGGTTAGGGTTAGGGTTAGGGTTAGGGATAGGGTTAGGGTTAGGGTTAGGGTTAGGGTTAGGGTTAGGATTAGGGTTAGGGTTAGGGTTAGGGTTAGGGTTAGGGTTAGGGTTAGGGTTAGGGTTAGGGTTAGGGTTAGGGTTAGGGTTAGGGTTAGGGTTAGGGTTAGGGTTAAAGCTATGGCTACGGCTGGGCTAAGGTTAGTGTTAGGTTTAGCTATAGGGTTTGGTTAGGTTTAGGTTTAGGGTTAGGGTTCCTGTTAAGGTTAGGGTAGGGCTAGGGCTAGGGCTAGGGCTAGGGCTAGGGCTAGGGCTAGGGCTAGGGCTAGGGCTAGGGCTAGGGCTAGGGCTAGGGCTAGGGCTAGGGCTAGGGCAAGGGCTAGGGCTAGGGCTAGGGCTAGGCTTAGGCTTAGGGCTAGGGCTACGCTTAGGCATAGAACGAGGGCTAGAGCTAGGGTTTGGGTTTGGGTTAGGGGTAGGGGTAGGGGTAGGGGTAGGGATAGGCTTAGGACTAGGAAAAAGAATAGGAATAGGGCTAGAACTAGGTTTTGGGTTAGCGCTAGCCTTAGCCGTAGCCATAACCCTACCCCTACCACTACCCCTAACCCTAACCCTAACCTTAGCGCAGCCCGAGCCCGAGACCTAGCACTAGTCCTAGCCCTAGCCCTAGCCGCAGCCCTAGGCCTAGCATAAGCCCTGATGCTAGCCCTAGCCCTAGCCCTAACCCAAACGCTAGTTCTAGCCGTACTCCTATTTCTATTCCTAAGCCTAAACCTAAGCCTAGCCCTAGCCCTAGCCCTAGCCCTAGCCCTAGCCCTAGCCCTAGCACTAGCACTAGCACTAGCACTAGCACTAGCACTAGCACTAGCACTAGCACTAGCACTAGCACTAGCACTAGCACTAACACTAGCACTAGCACTAGCACTAGCACTAGCACTAGCACTAACACTAGCACTAGCCCTAACACTAACGCTAACTCTAACCCTAAGCCTATGCCTAAGCCTAAGCCTAACCCTATACTTAACCATAACACAAACCCTATCAAAGCCTAGCTCTAACCCTAGCCCTAGCCCTAGCCATAGCTCTACACTACACCTAGCCCTAGCCCTAGCCCTAGCCCTTGCCCTAGGCATAGCTCTACACTACACCTAGACCTAGCCCTTGCCCTAGCCCTAGCCCTAGCCCTCACACTCACACTCATGCTAGCTGAGCCCTGGCTCTAGCCCTAGCCCAACCTGTAGCCCTAACCCCAACACTAACCCTAGCCCTAGCCCTACCTACAGCCTAGCCCTAGTTCTAGCCCTAGCCCTTGCCTTAACCCTAGCCCTAGCCCTAGCCCTAGCCCTTACGCTAACCCTAGCCCTAGGCCTACCACTAACCCTAACTCTAACCCGAAGCCTAACCCTTACCCTAACCCTAAGCATAAACCTAACCCATGCCAGGCCCTTGCCATTGCCATAACTTTAATGGTAACCCAAGCCCGAGCCCGAGCCCGAGCCGTAAGCCTAACCCTAGCCGTAGCCCTAGACCTAGCCCTAGCCCTAACACTAACACTAACACTAACCCTCACCTTCACCGTAGCCCTGCCCTCGCCATTGCCGTAGAAATAGCCCTAATCCTAATCCTACCCCAAAGCATAATCCTAGCCCTAGCCCGAGCCTGAGCCCGAGCCCAACCCTACCCCGAGCTTGAGCTTGAGCACGAGCACGAGCCCTAGCCCTAGCCCTAGTTGTAGCACTAGTCGTAGGCCTAAACAAAACTCTAACCCTAACCCTAACCCTAACCCTAACCCTAGCCCTAGCCCTAGCCATAGCCATAGCCATAGCCATAGCCCTATCCCTATCCCTAACAATAGCCCTAGCCCTAAGCCTAGCCCTAGCCCTAGCCCTAGCCCTAACACTAGCCCTAGCCCTAGCCCTAGCCCTTACTCTAGCCCTAGCCCTAGCCCTAACCCTAACCCTAACCCTAACCTTAAACCTAACCCAAACCCTAACCTTAGCCCAGCCATAGCCCTAGCCTTAGCCCTAACCCTCACTCTAACCCTCTCACTCACCTTCACACTAACCCTAAACCTAACCCAAAACCTCACCTTAACCCAGCCCTAGCCATAGCCATAGCACTAGCATTAACCCTGGTCCTGACCCTAGCCATAGCCCTAGCCCTACTCGTAGCACTAGGCTTAGGCCTAGGCCTAGGCCTAACCCTTCCTGTAACCCTAAACGTAACCCTAACCCTAAGCCTAACATTGCCCGAACCTTAACCCGAACCCTAACCCTAACCCTAACCCTAACCCTAACACTAACCGTAGCCCTAGCCTTGGCCCTAGCCCTAGCCCTAGCCCTAGCCCTAGCCCTAGCCCTACCCCTACCCCTACCCCTACCCCTACCCCTACCCCTACCCCTACCCTACCCCTAGCTCTAGCCCTAGCCCTAACCCTAGCCCTAGCCCTAGCCCTAACACTAACCCTCACCTTCACAATCACCCTCACCCTAGCCCTGGCCTGGCCCTAGTCCTAGCAATAGATCTACCCCTAACCCTAGCCCTACACCTAATCCTTGCCTGAGCCCGAGCCCGAGCCGTCCACCGAGTTTTAGCCATAGCCATAGTCGTAGTACTAGGCCTAGGCCTAGGCCTAATCCTTACCCTAGCCCTAGCCCTCACCCTCACACTAGCTCAGCCCTGGCTCTAGCCCTAACCCAACCTGTCGCCCTAATCCTAACCATAACACTAGCCCTAGCCCTAAGCCTAGCCTTAAGCCTAGCCCTAGCCCTAGCCCTAACCCTCACCCTCACCCTCACTTTCACCCTAACACTCACCCTCACCCTCACCCTCTCCCTCTCCCTCACCCTCACCCTCACCCAAACCCTAACCTTAGCCCAGCCCTAGCACGAACCCTTGCCCTAAAACCTAACACTAACCCTTACACTAACCCTAACAGTAACCCTAACACTAACCCTAACCCTAACCCTAGCCATAGCTAGGGCTAGGGCTTGGGCCAGGGTTAGGGTTAGGGTTAGGGCTATTGCTAGGACTAGGGCCAGGCCAAGGCTAGGTTTAGGTTGAGGGAGAAGGTGAGGGTTAGGATTAGGGCTAGGGCTAAGGGTAGGGCTAGGGCTAGGGCTTGAGCCAAGGTTAGGGTTAGGGTTAGGGCTAGGGATAAGATTAGGGTTAGTGTTAGGGTTAGAGTTTGCACTAGGGCTAGGGCTGGGCTACGGTTAGGGTGAGGACTAGGACTAGGACTAGGACTATTTCTAGGGCTAGGGCTATGCTAGGCTTAGGCCGAGGGCTAGGCCTAGCCCTAGCCCTAATCCTAACCCTAAACCTAACCCTAAACCTAACCCTAAACCTAACCCAAACCCTAACCTTTGCCCAGTCGTAGCCCTAGCCCTAACCCTCACCCTTACCCTTACCCTCTCCCTCACCCTCTCCCTAACCCTCACCCTCACCCTGACCCTGACCCTGACCCTGACCCTCACCCTAACACTAACCCTAATACTAACCCTAACACTAACCTTAGCCCTAGCACTAGCCCTAGCCCAATTCTAACCTTAAGCTTAACCCTAGCACTAGCCCTAGCCCTCGCCGTACCCCTAAACGTAATCCTACCCCAGCCCTAGCCGTCGTCCTAGGCCTTGCATAGCCCTAGCCCTAGAAGTAGTCCTAGTCCTAGTCCTAGTCCTAGTCCTAACCCTAAACCTAGCCCAGCCCTAGCTCTAGTGCTAGCGCTAACGCAAACACTATTCCAAACCCTAACCCTAACCCTAGCCCTAGTCCTAGCCCTAGTCGTACCACTAGGTCTAAGCCTAAACCAAACCCTAGCCCTAGCCCTAGCCCTAGCACTAGCACTAGCCCTAGTCCTAGCCCTAGTCCTAGCCCTAGTCCTACCCCAAGCCCTAGCCCAAGCCCTCACCATCACCATCACCCTCACGCTAGCTCAGCCCTGTATCTAGCCCTAGCCCAACGAGTCGCCCTGACCGTAACCCTAAGCCTAGCCCTAGCCCTAAGCCTAGCCCTAGCCCTAGCCCTAGCCCTAGCCCTAGCCCTAACCCTCACCCTAAACCTAACCCTCACCCTAACGCAAACCCTAACCTTAGCACAGTCATCGCCCTAGCCCTAGCCCTAACCCTCTTCCTCTCCCTCTCCCTCTCCCTCTCCCTCACCCCAACCCCAACCCTAATCTTAGCCCAGCCCTAGCCCTAACCCTGTCCCTAAAACCTAACCCTAACCATAACCCTAACACTATACTTAACCCTAACCCTAGTCCTAGCACTAGCCCAATCCTAACTTTAAGCTTAACCCTAGCCCGAGCCCGAGCCCGAGCCCGAGCCCGAGCCCGAGCCGTACCCCTACCCCTACCCCTAGCCCCAGCCCTAGCCCTCGGCCTAGGCCTAGCATAGCCCTAGCCCTAGAGGTAGTCCTAGTCCTAGTCCTAGTTTAGTCCTAGTCCTAACCCTAACCCTAACCGTAGCCCAGCCCTAGCCCTAGAGCAAAATCTAACCCTAACCCTAACCCTAATCTTATCCCTAGATCTAGCCCTAGCCCTAGCCCTAACCCTAGCCCTAGCCCTAGCCCTAGCCCTCGCCGTACCCCTACCACTACACCTAGCCCCAGCCCTAGCCCTCGGCCTAGGCCTAGCATAGCCTGAGCCCTAGAAGTAGTCCTAGTCCTAGTCCTAGTCTTAGTCCTAGTCCTAACCCTAACCCTAACCCTAACCCTAACCGTAGCCCAGCCCTAGCCCTAGTGCAAAATCTAACCCTAACCCTAACCCTAATCTTATCCCTAGCCCTAGCCCTAGCCCTAGCCCTAGCCCTAGCCCTAGCCCTAGCCCTCGGCCTAGCCCTAACCCTAGCCCTAATCCTAGCCCTAACCTTAGCCCACCCCTAGCCCTAACCCTGGCCCTAAAACCTAGCCCTAACCCTAACACTAACACTAACCTTAACCCTAACCCTAGCCCTAGCACTAGCACTAGCCCTAGCCGAATCCTAACCCGAGCTTTAGCCATAGCCATAATCGTAGCACTAGGCCTAGGCCTAATCCTAATCCTAACCCTAACCCTAGCTCTAGCCCTAGCCCTAGCCCTAGCCCTAGCCCAAGTCCTAATCACAGTCCTAGTCCTAGTCCTAGCCCTAGGCCTAGCCCTAGCCCTAACACTAGCTCTAGCCCTAGCCCTAGCCGCAGCCCTTCCCTAGGCCTAGCCCTGACCCTAGCTTAAGCCCTAGCCCTAGCCGTAGCACTAGGCCTAACCCTAACCCTAAGCGTAAGCCTAAGCCTAACCCTAGCCCTAACCCAAGCCGAAACCCTAACACAAACCCTAACTCTAAGCCTAGCCCTAGCCCTAGCCCTAACACTAACCCTCACCTTCACCCTCACCCACAGCCTAGCCCAGCTCTGGCCGTAGATGTAGAAATAGCCCTAGTGCTAGTGCTAGGGCTAGGGTTAGGGTTAAGGTTAGTGTTAGTGTTAGGGTTAGGGTTAGGGTTAGGTTTTAGGGCCAGAGTTAGGGCTAGAGCTGGGCTAAGGTTAGGGCTAGTGTTAGGGCTAGGGCTAGGCCGAGGGCTAGGCCGAGGGCTAGGACTAGGACTAGGACTAGGGCTCGGGCTCGGGCTAGGGCTAGGGCTAGGGCAAAGGCTAGGGCTAGGGCTAGGGCTAGGGCTAGGGCTAGGGCTAGGGCTAGGGCTAGGGCTCGGGCTCGGGCTCGGGCTAGGGCTAGGGCTAGGGCTAGGGTTAGGGTTAGGATTAAGCCTAGGCCTAGGCCTAGTGCTACGAATATGGCTATGGCTAAAGCTCGGTTCGGGCTAATGCTCGGGCTCGGACTAGGAATAGGCTTAGGGCCAGGGTTAGGGTTAGGGCTATTGCTAGGACTAGGGCCAGGCCAGGGCTAGGTTTAGGGTGAGGGAGAAGGTGAGGCTTAGGATTAGGGCTAGGGCTAAGGGTAGGGCTAGGGCTAGGGCTAGGGCTACGGCTAGGGCTAGGGCTAGGGCTAGGGCTAGGGCTAGGGCTAGGGCTAGGGCTAGGGCTAGAGCTAGGGCTAGGGCTAGGGCTAGGGCTAGGGCTAGGGCTAGGGCTAGGGCTAGGGCTACGGCTAGGGCTTGGGCTTGGGCCAGGGTTAGGGTTAGGGTTAGAGCTAGGGATAAGATTAGGGTTAGTGTTAGGGTTAGAGTTTGCACTAGGGCTAGGGCTGGGCTACGGTTAGGGTGAGGACTAGGACTAGGACTAGGACTTGGACTTGGACTAGTACTACTTCTAGGGTTAAGGCTATGCTAGGCCTAGGCCGAGGGCGTGGGCTGGGGCTGGGGCTAGGGGTAGGGGTAGGGGTACTTCGAGGGCTAGTGCTACGGTTAGGGTTAGGGTTAAGGTTAGTGTTAGTGTTAGTGTTAGGGTTAGGGTTAGGGTTAGGTTTTAGGGCCAGGTTAGGGCTAGGGCTGGGCTAAGGTTAGGGTTTGGGTTAGGGTGAGGGTGAGGGTTAGGTTTAGGGCTAGGGCTAGGGCTAGGGCTAGGGCTAGGGCTAGGGCTAGGGCTAGGGCTAGGGCTAGGGTTAGCGTTAGGGTTAGTGTTAGGGTTAGTGTTAGGTTTTAGGGCAAGGGTTAGGGCTAGGGCTGGGTAAGGTTAGGGTTTGGGTTAGAGTTAGGGTGAGGGTGAGGGAGAGGGAGAGGGTGAGGGTGAGGGTGAGGGTTAGGGCTAGGGCTATGACTGGGCAAAGGTTAGGGTTTGGGCTAGGGCTAGCGTTAGGGCTAGGGCTAGGGCTTGGGCTAGGGCTAGGGCTAGGGCTAGGGCTAGGGCTAGGGCTAGGGCTAGGGCTAGGGCTAGGGCTAGGGCTAGGGCTAGGGCTAGGGTTTGGTTTAGGCCTAGGCCTAGTGCTAAGACTAGGGATAGGGATAGGGATAGGTTTAGGGCTAGGGTTAGGCTTAGGCTTAGGGCTAGGGCTCGGGCTTGGGCTAGGTTTAGGTTTAGGGTTAGGGCTAGGGTTAGGGCTAGGGTTAGGGTTAGGATTAGGCCTAGGCCTAGTGCTACAATTATGGCTATGGCTAAAGCTCGTGCTCGTGCTCGGGCTAGGATTAGGCTTAGGTCTAGGGATAGGTTTCGGGCTGTTTCTACATCTACGGCCAGAGCAGGGCTAGGCTGAGGGTGAGGGTGAAGGTGAGGATTAGTGTTAGGGCTAGGGCTAGCGCTAGGCTTAGAGTTAGGGTTTGTGTTAGGGTTCCGGCTTGGGTTAGGGCTAGGCTTAGGCTTAGGCTTACGCTTAGGGTTAGGGTTAGGCCTAGTGCTACGGCTAGGGCTAGGGCTTAAGGTAGGGTCAGGGCTAGGACTAGGGAAGGGCTGCGGGTAGGGCTAGGGCTAGGGCTAGGGCTAGGGCTAGGGCTAGGACTAGGACTAGGACTAGGGCTTGGGCTAGAGCTAGGGCTAGGGCTAGGGATAAGATTAGGGTTAGGGTTAGGGTTAGGGTTAGGTTTAGGTTTAGAGTTTGCACTAGGGCTAGGGCTGGGCTACGGTTAGGGTTAGGACTAGGACTAGGACTAGAACTAGGACTAGGACTTGGACTAGGACTAGGACTACTTCTAGGGTTAGGGCTATGCTAGGCCGAGGCCGAGGGCTAGGGCTGGGACTAGGGGTAGGGTTAGGGGTACTTCGAGGGCAAGTGCTACGGCTAGGGAAAGGGTTAAGGTTAGTGTTAGTGTTAGGGTTAGGGTTAGGTTTTAGGGCCAGGGTTAGGGCTAGGGCTGGGCTAAGGTTAGGGTTTGGGTGAGGGTGAGGGTTAGGGCGAGGGCGAGGGCGAGGGCGAGGGCGAGGGCGAGGGCGAGGGCTAGGGCGAGGGCGAGGGCGAGGGCGAGGGCGAGGGCTAATGTTAGGGTTACGGTCAAGGCGACGGGTTGGGCTAGGGCACGATACAGGGCTGAGCTAGCGTGAGGGTGACGGTGAGGGTGAGGGCTATGGCTTGGGCTAGGGATAGGGCTAGAGCTAGGGCTAGGGCTAGGGTTAGGGCTAGGGCTAGGGCTAGGGCTTGGGCTAGGGCTAGGGCTAGGGCTAGGGCTAGGGCTAGGGCTAGGGCTAGGGCTAGGGCTAGGGTTTGGTTTAGGCCTAGGCCTAGTGCTAAGACTAGGGATAGGGATAGGGATAGGGATAGGTTTAGGACTAGGGTTAGGGTTAGGCTTAGGGCTAGGGCTAGGGCTCGGGCTTGGGCTAGGTTTAGGTTTAGGGTTAGGGCTAGGGTTAGGGCTAGGGTTAGGGTTAGGATTAGGCCTAGGCCTAGTGCTACAATTATGGCTATGGCTAAAGCTCGTGCTCGTGCTCGTGCTAGGTTTAGGCATAGGTCTAGGGATAGGTTTCGGGCTATTTCTACATCTACGGCCAGAGCAGGGCTAGGCTGAGGGTGAGGGTGAAGGTGAGGATTAGTGTTAGGGCTAGGGCTAGCGCTAGGCTTAGAGTTAGGGTTTGTGTTAGGGTTCCGGCTTGGGTTAGGGCTAGGCTTAGGTTTAGGCTTACGCTTAGGGTTAGGGTTAGGCCTAGTGCTACGGCTAGGGCTAGGGCTTAAGGTAGGGTCAGGGCTAGGACTAGGGAAGGGCTGCGGGTAGGGCTAGGGCTAGGGCTAGGGCTAGGACTAGGACTAGGACTAGGACTAGGACTAGGACTAGGACTAGGGCTTGGGCTAGGGCTAGGGCTAGGGCTAGGGCTAGGGATAAGATTAGGGTTAGGGTTAGTGTTAGGGTTAGGGTTAGGGTTAGAGTTTGCACTAGGGCTAGGGCTGGGCTACGGTTAGGGTTAGGACTAGGACTAGGACTAGGACTAGGACTAGGACTAGGACTAGGACTAGGACTAGGACTAGGACTAGGACTAGGACTAGGACTAGGACTAGGACTTGGACTAGGACTAGGACTACTTCTAGGGTTAGGGCTATGCTAGGCCGAGGCCGAGGGCTAGGGCTGGGACTAGGGGTAGGGTTAGGGGTACTTCAAGGGCAAGTGCTACGGCTAGGGAAAGGGTTAAGGTTAGTGTTAGGGTTAGGGTTAGGTTTTAGGGCCAGGGTTAGGGCTAGGGCTGGGCTAAGATTAGGGTTTGGGTGAGGGTGAGGGTTAGGGCTAGGGCGAGGGCGAGGGCTAGGGCTAGGGCGAGGGCGAGGGCGAGGGCTAGGGCGAGGGCTAGGGCGAGGGCTAATGTTAGGGTTACGGTCAAGGCGACGGGTTGGGCTAGGGCACGATACAGGGCTGAGCTAGCGTGAGGGTGAGGGTGAGGGTGAGGGCTATGGCTTGGGCTAGGGATAGGGCTAGAGCTAGGGCTAGGGCTAGGGCTAGGGCTAGGGCTAGGATTAGGGTTAGGGTTTGGTTTAGGCTTAGGCCTAGTGGTACGACTAGGGCTAGGGCTAGGGCTAGGGCTAGCCTTAGGGCTAGGGCTTGGGCTTGGGCTAGGGTTAGGGTAAGGGTTAGGGTTAGTTCTAGGGATATGTTTAGGGTTAGGGTTAGGACTAGGACTAGGACTATTAGTAGGACTAGGACTAGGACTACTTCTAGGGCTAGGGCTGTGCTAGGCCTAGGCCGAGGGCAAGGGCTGGGGTAGGATTAGGGTTAGGGGTACGGCGAGGGCTAGGGCTAGGGTTAAGGTTAAAGTTAGGATTGGGCTAGGGCTAGTGCTAGTGCTAGGGCTAGGGTTAGGGTTAGGGTTAGCGTAAGGGTTAGTGTTAGTATTAGGGTTAGTGTTAGGTTTTAGGGCAAGGGTTAGGGCTAGGGCTGGGTAAGGTTAGGATTTGGGTTAGTGTGAAGGTGAGGGTGAGGGAGAGGGAGAGGGTGAGGGTTAGGGCTAGGGCTAGGGCTATGATTGGGCAAAGGTTAGGGTTTGGGTTAGGGCTATGTGTAGAGCTAGGGCTAGGGCTAGGGCTAGGGCTAGGGCTAGGGCTACGGCTAGGGCTAGGGGTTGGTTTATTCCTAGGCCTAGTGCTACGACTAGGGATAGGGATAGGGATAGGGTTAGGGCTAGGGTTAGGGTTAGGCTTAGGTCTAGGGCTAAAGCTTGGGCTTGGGCTAGGTTTCGGGTTAGGGTTAGGGCTAGAGTTAGGGCTAGGGTTAGGGTTAGGATTAGGCCTAGGCCTAGTGCTACGATTATGGCTATGGCTAAAGCTCGGGCTCGGGCTCGGGCTTGGGCTAGGATTAGGCTTAGGTCTAGGGATAGGTTTCGGGCTATTTCTACATCTACGGGCAGAGCTGGGCTAGGCTGTGGGTGAGGGTGAAGGTGAGGGTTAGTGTTAGGGCTAGCGCTAGGGCTAGGCTTAGAGTTAGGGTTTGTGTTAGGGTTCCGGCTTCGGTTAGGGCTAGGGCTAGGGTTAGGCTTAGGCTTAGGCTTCCGCTTAGGGTTAGGCTTAGGCCTAGTGCTACGGCTAGGGCTAGGGCTTAAGCTAGGTTCAGGGCTAGGCCTAGGGAAGGGCTGCGGCTAGGGTTAGCGCTAGGGCTAGGGTTAGGGCTAGGGCTAGTCCTAGGGCTAGGAATAGGACTAGGACTGGGATTAGGACTAGGACTAGGACTAGGACTAGGGCTAGGGCTAGGGCTAGGGCTAGGGCTAGGGCTAGGGTCAGGGTTAGGATTAGGCCTAGGCCTAGGCCTAGGCCTAGTGCTACGATTATGGCTATGGCTAAAGCTCGGGTTAGGATTCGGCTAGGGCTAGGGCTAGTGCTAGGTCTAGGGTTAGGGTTAAGGTTAGTGTTAGGGTTATGGCTAGGTTTTAGGGCCAGTGTTAGGGCTAGGGGTGGGCTAAGGTTAGGGCTAGGATTAGGGCTAGGGTTAGGGCTAGGGCTAGGGCTAGGGCTAGGGCTAGGGCTAGATCTAGGGATAAGATTAGGGTTAGGGTTCGATTTTGCACTAGGGCTAGGGCTGGGCTCCGATTAGGGTTAGGGTTAGGACTAGGACTAAGACTAGGACTAGGACTAGGACTACTTCTAGGGCTAGGGGTATGCTAGGCCTAGGCCAAGGGCTAGGGAGGGGGCTAGGGGTAGGGGTAGGGGTACGGCGAGGGCTAGGTCTAGGGCTAGGGCTAGGGCTAGAGCTAGGGCTAGATCTAGGGATAAGATTAGGGTTAGGGTTAGGGTTAGATTTTGCACTAGGGCTAGGGCTCGGCTACGGTTAGGGTTAGGGTTAGGACTAGGACTAAGACTAGGACTAGGACTACTTCTAGGGCTAGGGCTATGCTAGGCCTAGGCTGAGGGCTAGGGCTAGGGCTAGGGCTAGGGCTAGATCTAGGGATAAGATTATGGTTAGGGTTAGATTTTGCACTAGGGCTAGGGCTGGGCTACGGTTAGGGTTAGGTTTAGGACTAGGACTAAGACTAGGACTAGGACTAGGACTACTTCTAGGGCTAGGGCTATGCTAGGCCTAGGCCGAGAGCTTGGGCTGGGGCTAGGGGTAGGGGTAGGGGTACGGCGAGGGCTAGGGCTAGGGCTAGGGCTAGGGCTAGGGTTAAGCTTAAAGTTAGGATTGGGCTAGTGCTAGTGCTAGGACTAGGGTTAGGGTTAAGTTTAGTGTTAGGGTTAGTGTTAGGGTTAGGTTTTAGGGCCAGGGTTAGGGCTCGGGCTGGGCTAAGGTTAGGGATTGGGTTGGGGTGAGGGAGAGGGAGAGGGAGAGGGAAAGGGTTAGGGCGAGGTCTAGGGCGATGACTGGGCTAAGGTTAGGGTTTGGGTTAGGGTTAAGTTTAGGTTTAGGGTGAGGGTTAGGGCTAGGGCTAGGGCTAGGGCTAGGGCTAGGGCTAGGGCTTGGGCCACGGTTAGGTTTAGGGTTAGGGATTTTGCTAGGACTAGGGCCAGGCCAAGGCTAGGTTTAGGTTGAGGGAGAAGGTGAGGGTTAGGATTAGGGCTAGGGCTAAGGCTAGGGCTAGGGCTAGGGCTTGAGCCAGGTTTAGGGTTAGGGTTAGGGCTAGGGATAAGATTAGGGTTAGTGTTAGGGTTAGAGTTTGCACTAGGGTTAGGGCTGGGCTACGGTTAGGGTGAGGACTAGGACTAGGACTAGGACTAGGACTACTTCTAGGGCTAGGGCTATGCTAGGCCTCGGCCGAGGGCTAGGCCTAGCCCTAGCCCTAATCCTAACCCTAACCCTAACCCTAACCCTAACCCAAACCCTAACGTTTGCCCAGTCGTAACCCTAGCCCTAACCCTCACCCTCACCCTCTCCCTCACCCTCTCCCTCACCCTCAACCTCACTCTCACCCTCACCCTAACACTAACCCTAACACTAACCCTAACACTAACCCTAGCCCTAGCACTAGCCCTAGCCCAATCCTAACCTTAAGCTTAACCCTAGACCCAGCCCTAGCCCTAGCCCTCGCCGTACCCCTAAACGTAATCCTACCCCAGCCCTAGCCCTCGTCCTAGGCCTAGCATAGCCCTAGCCCTAGAAGTAGTCCTAGTCCTAGTCCTGGTCCTAGTCCTAGTCCTAGTCCTAGTCCTAACCCTTAACCTAGCCCAGGCCTAGCTCTAGTGCTAGCGCTAACGCAAACACTATTCCAAACCCTAACCCTAACCCTAGCCCTAGTCCTAGCCCTGTTCGTACCACTAGGCCTAAGCCTAAACCAAACCCTAGCCCTAGCCCTAGCCCTAGCCCTAGCACTAGCCCTAGTCCTAGCCCTAGCTCTAGCCCTAGTCCTAGCCCAAGCCCTAGCCCAAGCCCTCACCATCACCATCATCCTCACGCTAGCTCAGCCCTGTATCTAGCCCTAGACCGTAACCCTAAGCCTAGCCCTAGCCCTAAGCCTAGCTCTAACCCTAGCCCTAGCCCTAGCCCTAGCCCTAACCCTCACGCTATTCCTCTCCCTCTCCCTCTCCCTCTCCCTCTCCCTCACCCCAACCCAAACCCTAATCTTAGCCCAGCCCTAGCCTAAACCCTGTCCCTAAAACCTAACCATAACCCTAACCCTAACACTAAACTTAACCCTAACCCTAGTCCTAGCACTAGACCAATCCTAACCTTAAGCTTAACCCTAGCCCTAACCCTAGCCCTAGCCCTCGCCGTAACCCTACCCCTACCCCTAGCCCCAGCCCTAGACCTCGGCCTAGGCCTAGCATAGCCCTAGCCCTAGAAGTAGTCCTAGTCCTAGTCCTAGTCTTAGTCCTAGTCCTAACCCTAACCCTAACCGTAGCCCAGCCCTAGCCCTAGTGCAAAATCTAACCCTAACCCTAACCCTAATCTTATCCCTAGATCTAGCCCTAGCCATATCCCTATCCCTATCCCTAGCCCTAGCCCTCGCCCTCGCCGTACCCCTACCCCTACCCTACTAGGACTAGGGCTAGGGCTAGGGCTAGGGCTAGGGCTAGGGCTAGGGCTAGGGCTAGGGCTAGGGCTAGGGCTAGGGCTAGGGTTAGGGTTAGGATTAAGCCTATGCCTAGGCCTAGTGCTACGAATATGGCTATGGCTAAAGCTCGGTTCGGGCTAATGCTCGGGCTCGGACTAGGAATAGGCTTAGGGCCAGGGTTAGGGTTAGGGCTATTGCTAGGACTAGGGCCAGGCCAGGGCTAGGTTTAGGGTGAGGGAGAAGGTGAGGCTTAGGATTAAGGCTAGGGCTAAGGGTAGGGCTAGGGCTAGGGCTAGGGCTAGGGCTAGGGCTAGGGCTAGGGCTAGGGCTAGGGCTAGGGCTAGGGCTAGGGCTAGGGCTAGGGCTTGGGCTTGGGCCAGGGTTAGGGTTAGGGTTAGGGCTAGGAATAAGATTAGGGTTAGTGTTAGGGTTAGAGTTTGCACTAGGGCTAGGGCTGGGCTATGGTTAGGGTGAGGACTAGGACTAGGACTAGGACTAGGACTAGGACTTGGACTAGTACTACTTCTAGGGTTAAGGATATGCTAGGCCTAGGCCGAGGGCGAGGGCTGGGGCTGGGGCTAGGGTTAGAGGTAGGGGTAGGGGTACTTCGAGGGCTAGTGCTACGGCTAGGGTTAGGGTTAAGGTTAGTGTTAGGGTTAGGGTTAGGTTTTAGGGCCAGGGTTAGGGCTAGGGCTGGGCTAAGGTTAGGGTTTGGGTTAGGGTGAGGGTGAGGGTTAGGGTTAGGGCTAGTGCTAGTGCTAGGGCT
>JALMGA010000036.1:980000-1040000 GCA_023333525.1 Aspidoscelis tigris stejnegeri | reverse complement strand
GGTTAGGGTTAGGGTTAGGGTGAAGGTGAGGGAGAGGGTTAGAGTGAGGGTTAGGGGTAGGGGTAAGGCTATGGCTGGGCTAAGGTTAGGGTTTGGGTTAGGTTTAGGTTTAGGTTTAGGGTTAGGGTTAGGGCTAGGGCTAGGGCTAGGGCTAGGGCTAGGGCTAGGGCTAGGGCTAGGGCTAGGGCTAGGGCTAGGGCTAGGGCTAGGGCTAGGGCTAGGGCTAGGGCTAGGATTATTGTTAGGGATAGGGTTAGGGATACGGGTTGGGCTAGGGCTAGAGTCAGGGCTGAGCTAGTGTTAGGGTTCGGTTTAGGGCTCGGGTAAAGGTTAGGGCTAGGGCTAGGGCTAGGGCTAGGGCTAGGGCTAGGGCTGCGGCTAGTGCTAGTGCTAGTGCTAGTGCTAGTGCTAGTGCTAGTGCTAGTGCTAGTGCTAGTGCTAGTGCTAGTGCTAGGGCTAGGGCTCGGGCTCGGGTTCGCGCTGGGCTAAGTTTGGGGATTGGGTTAGGGTTAGGGTTACGTTTAGGGTGAGGGTGAAGGTGAGGGTGATGGTGAGGGTCAGGGTCAGGGTCAGGGTCAGAGTCAGGGTGATGGGTAGGCCTAGGGCTATGGCTATGGCTATGGCTAGGGTTAGGGTTAGGGTTTTGTTTACGCCTAGGACTAGTGCTACTACTAGGTCTAGGGCTCGGGCTCGGGTTCGTGCTCAAGCTCGGGCTCGGGGTAGGGCTTGGTCTCGGGCTCGGGCTAGGGCTAGGGCTAGGATTAGGCTTACGGCTAGGGTTAGGATTAGGGCTATTTCTACGGCAACGGCGAGGGCAGGGCTAGGGTGAAGTTGAGGATTAGTGTTAGTGTTAGTGTTAGTGTTAGGTCTAGGTCTAGGGCTAGGGCTAGGGCTAGGGCTACGGCTAGGGTTAGGCTTACGGCTCGGGCTCGGGGTCGGGGTCAGGATACAATTAGAGTTATGGCTATGTCTAGGGCCTGGCGTGGGTTAGGTTTATGATTAGGGTTAGGGTTAAGGTTAGGTTTCGGGTTAGAGTTAGGATTAGTGGTAGGCCTAGGGCTAGGGTTAGCGTAAGGGCTAGGGCTAGGGCTAGGGCTAGGGCTAGAGTTAGGCTGAGGGCTAGGGCTAGGGCTAGTGTTAGTGTTAGGGTTAGGGCTACGGGTTGGGCTAGGGCTAGAGCTAGGGCTCAGCTAGCATAAGTGTGAGTGTGAGGGCTATGGCTATGGCTAGGGTTAGGTGTTGTGTAGAGCTATGGCTAGGGCTACGGCTAGGGCTAGGGCTAGGGCTAGAGCTAGGATTTGGTTTAGGCCTAGGCCTAGTGCTATGACTAGGGCTAGGGATAGGGCTCGGGCTCGGGCTCACGCTCGAGCTTGGGCTTGGGCTAGGATTAGGCTTAGGCGTAGGCTTAGGGCTAGGGTTAGGGTTAGGGCTATTTCTATGGCTAGGGCCAGGGCAGGGCTAGGTGAGGGTGAGGGTGAAGGTGATTGTTAGTGTTAGTGTTAGTGTTAGGGCTAGGACTAGGGCTACGGCTAGGCTTAGACTTATGGGTCGGGCAAGGGCTAGGGCTAGGGTTACCTTTAGAGCTAAAGCTATGGCTAGGGCATGCGGTGAGTTAGCGTTAGGGTTAGGGTTCGGGTTCGGTTTAGAGTTAGGGTTAGGGCGAGGGTGAGGGCGAGGGTTAGGGCTAGGGCTAGGGCTAGGGCTAGGGCTAGGCCTAAGGCTAGGGCTAGGGCTAGGGCTAGGGCTAGGGCTAGGCCAAGGGCTAGGGCTAGGGCTAGGGCTAGGGCTAGGGCTAGGGCTAGAGCTAGGACTAGGGCTAGGGCTAGGGCTAGGGCTAGGGCTAGGGCTAGGGCTAGGGCTAGGGCTAGGGCTAGAGCTAGATCTAGGGCTAGGGCTAGGTGTTGTGTAGAGCTATGGCTAGGGCTACGGGTAGGGCTAGGGCTAGGATTTGGTTTAGGCCTAGGCCAAGTGCTACGACTAGGGCTCGGGCTCGGGCTCGGGCTCGGGCTCGGGCTCGGGCTCGGGCTCGAGTTTCGGCTTGGGCTAGGATTAGGCTTAGGCGTAGGCTTAGGGCTAGGGTTAGGGTTAGGGCTATTACTATGGCTAGGGCCATGGCAGGTCTAGGTGAGGGTGAGGGTCAAGGTGATTGTTAGTGTTAGTGTTAGTGTTAGGGCTGGGACTAGGGCTACGGCTAGGATTAGGCTTATGGCTCAGGCAAGGGCTAGGGAAAGGGTTATCTTTAGATCTAACGCTATGGCTAGGGCATGTGGTGGGTTAGCGTTAGGGTTCGGGTTCAGGTTCGGGTTTGGGTTCGGTTTAGAGTTAGGGTTAGGGCTAGGGCTAGGGCTAGGGCTAGGCCTAAGGCTTGGGCTAGGGCTAGGGCTAGGGCTAGGGCTAGGGCTAGCGCTAGGGCTAGCGCTAGGGCTAGGGCTAGGGCTAGCGCTAGGGCTAGCACTAGGGCTAGGGCTAGGGCTAGGGCTAGGGCTAGGGCTAGGGCTAGGGCTAGGGCTAGGGCTAGGGCTAGGGCTAGGGCTAGGGCTAGGGCTAGGGCTAAGGCTAGGGCTAGGGCTAATCTTAGGATTAGGATTAGGAATAGGAATAGGGCTAGAGGTAGGGTTTGGGTTTGGGTTAGAGGTAGGGGTTGGGGTAGGGGTAGGGGTTGGGGTAGGGGTAGGGTTGGGGTAGGGGTTGGGGTAGGGGTAGGGGTAGGGGTAGGGGTAGGTGTAGGGTTATGGCTACGGATAAGGCTAGGGCTAGTGCTAGGGCTAGGGCAAGGCTTAGGGTTTGTGTTAGGGTTCGGTCTAGGGTTCGGGCTAGGTTTAGGCTTATGCTTCGGGCTACGACTTGGGTTAGGGTTAGTGTTAGTCTTAGTGTTAGGGTTAGGGTTAGGGCAAAAGCTAGGGTGAGGGCGAGGGCGAGGGCTAGGCTTAGGAATAGGAATAGGAATAGGAATAGGGCTAGAGCTATGGTTTGGGTTTGGGCTATAGCTCGGGATAGGATCAGGGCAAGACCTAGGGCCATGTCTCGGGCTAAGGCTAGGGCTAGGACTAGGGCTAGGGCTAGGCTTATGGCTAGGGCTAGGGCTAGGGCTAGGGCTAGGGCTAGGGCTAGGGCTTGGGCTTGGGCTAGGGTTAGGGTTAGGGCTAGGGCTAGGCCTAGGGCTAGGGATAAGATTAGGGTTAGGGTGAGCGTTTGCGTTTGCGTTAGCGCTAGGGCTAGCACTAGGTCTAGGTCTAGGTCTAGGTCTAGGGCTAGGGCTAGGGCTAGGGCTTCGGCTAGGGCTAGGGCTAGGGTTAGGGCTAGGGCTAGGGCTAGGGCTAGGACTAGGACTAGGGCTAGGGCTAGGGCTAGGGCTAGGGCTAGAGCTAGGGCTAGGGCTAGGCCTAGACGAAGTGCTAGGACTATGGCTATGGCTATGGCTAAAACTCGGGCGAGGGCTAGGGCCAGGATTAGGCGTAGCGCTAGGGTTAGGGTTAGATCTATTGCTAGGACTAGGGTCAGGCGAGGGCTAGGTTGAGAGTGACGGTGAAGGTGAGGGTTAGTGTTAGTGTTAGGGCTAGGGCTAGGGCTAGGGATAAGATTAGGGTTAGGGTGAGCGTTTGCGTTTGCGTTTGCGTTAGCGCTAGCGCTAGCACTCGGGCTAGAGCTGGGCTAGGGTAAGGTTTAGGACTAGGTCTAGGTCTAGGTCTAGGGCTAGGGCTAGGGCTAGGGCTAGGGCTTCGGCTAGGGCTAGGGCTAGGGCTAGGGCTAGGGCTAGGGCTAGGGCTAGGGCTAGGGCTAGGACTAGGACTAGGACTAGGGCTAGGGCTAGGGCTAGGGCTAGGGCTAGGGCTAGGGCTAGGGCTAGGCCTAGACGAAGTGCTAGGACTATGGCTATGGCTATGGCTAAAACTCGGGCGAGGGCTAGGGCCAGGATTAGGCGTAGCGCTAGGGTTAGGGTTAGATCTATTGCTAGGACTAGGGTCAGGCGAGGGCTAGGTTGAGAGTGACGGTGAAGGTGAGGGTTAGTGTTAGTGTTAGGGCTAGGGCTAGGGCTAGAGCTAGGGCTAGGGTGAAGGTGAGGTTTAGTGTCAGGTCTAGGTCTAGGTCTAGATCTAGGGCTAGGGCTAGGGCTAGGGCTAGGGTTAGGCTTAGGCTTAGGCTTAGGCTTAGGCTTAGGCTTAGGCTTAGGCTTAGGCTTAGGCTTAGGCTTAGTCTTAGGCTTAGGCTTTGGCTTAGGGTTAGGGTTAGGGTTAGGGTTAAAGCTATGGCTACGGCTGGGCTAAGGTTAGTGTTAGGTTTAGCTTTAGGGTTTGGTTAGGGTTAGGTTTAGGTTTAGGGTTCGGGTTAAGGTTAGGTTAGGGCTAGGGCTAGGGCTAGGGCTAGGGCTAGGGCTAGGGCTAGGGCTAGGGCTAGGGCTAGGGCTAGGGCTAGGGCTAGGGCTAGGGCTAGGGCTAGGGCTAGGGCTAGGGCTAGGGCAAGGGCTAGGGCTAGGGCTAGGGCTAGGGCTAGGGCTAGGCTTAGGCTTAGGGCTAGGGCTACGCTTAGGCATAGAACGAGGGCTAGAGCTAGGGTTTGGGTTAGGGGTAGGGGTAGGGGTAGGGGTAGGGGTAGGGGTAGGGGTAGGGGTAGGGGTAGGGGTAGGGGTAGGGGTAGGGGTAGGGGTAGGGGTAGGGGTAGGGGTAGGGGTAGGGGTAGGGGTAGGGGTAGGGTTAGGACTAGGAATAAGAATAGGAATAGGAATAGGGCTAGAACTAGGTTTTGGGTTAGCGCTAGCCTTAGCCGTAGCCATAACCCTAACCCTAACCCTACCACTACCACTAACCCTAACCCTAACCTTAGCACAGCCCGAGCCCGAGACCTAGCACTAGCACTAGCCCTAGTCCTAGCCGCAGCCCTAGGCCTAGCATAAGCCCTGACGCTAGCCCTAGCCCTAGCCCTAACCCAAACGCTAGTTCTAGCCCTACTCCTATTTCTATTCCTAAGCCTAAACCTAAGCCTAGCCCTAGCCCTAGCCCTAGCCCTAGCCCTAGCACTAGCACTAGCACTAACACTAGCACTAGCACTAGCACTAGCACTAGCACTAGCACTAACACTAGCACTAGCCCTAACACTAACGCTAACTCTAACCCTAAGCCTATGCCTAAGCATAAGCCTAACCCTATACTTAACCATAACACAAACCCTATAAAAGCCTAGCTCTAACCCTAGCCCTAACCCTAGCCATAGCTCTACACTACACCTAGCCCTAGCCCTAGCCCTTGCCCTAGCCCTAGCCCTAGCCCTCACACTCACACTCACACTCATGCTAGCTGAGCCCTGGCTCTAGCCCTAGCCCAACCTGTAGCCCTAACCCTAACACTAACCCTAGCCCTAGCCCTACCTACAGCCTAGCCCTAGCCCTAGCCCTAGCCCTTACGCTAACCCTAGCCCAAGGCCTACCACTAACCCTAACTCTAACCCGAAGCCTAACCCTTACCCTAACCCTAAGCATAAACCTAACCCATGCCAGGCCCTTGCCATAGCCATAACTCTAAGGGTAACCAAAGCCCGAGCCCGAGCCCGAGCCCTAAGCCTAACCCAAGCCGTAGCCCTAGCCCTAGCCCTAGCCCTAGCCCTAGCCCTAGCCCTAGCCCTAACACTAACACTAACACTAACACTAACCCTCACCTTCACCCTAGCCCTACCCTCACCATCACCGTAGAAATAGCCCTAATCCTAATCCTACCGCTAAGCATAATCCTAGCCCTAGCCCTAGCCTGAGCCCGAGCCCGAGCCCTACCCCGAGCTTGAGCTTGAGCACGAGCCCTAGCCCTAGCCCTAGCCCTAGTTGTAGCACTAGACGTAGGCCTAAACAAAACCCTAACCCTAACCCTAACCCTAATCCTAGCCCTAACCCTAGCCATAGCCATAGCCCTAGGCCTAGCCATCACTCTGACCCTAACCCTGACCCTGACCCTGGCCCTGACCCTGACCCTGACCCTGACCCTGACCCTAACCCTAACCCTAACCCTAACCCTAGGGAGAGGTTGAGGGTGAGGGTTAGGGCTAGGGCTACAACTGGGCAAAGGTTACGGCTAGGGTTAGGGTTAGGATTAGGCCTAGGCCTAGTGCTACGATTATGGCTATGGCTAAAGCTCAAGCTCGGGCTCGGGCTCGGGCTAGGATTAGGCTTAGGTCTAGGGATATCTTTTGGGCAATTTCTAACTCTACGGCCAGAGCTGGGCTAGGCTGTGGGTGAGGGTGAAGGTGAGGGTTAGTTTTAGGGCTAGGGCTAGGGCTAGGCTTAGAGTTAGGGTTTGTGTTAGGGTTCCGGCTTGGGTTAGGGCTACGGTTAGGCTTAGGCATAGGCTTACGCTTAGGGTTAGGGTTAGGCCTAGTGCTACGGCTAGGGCTAGGGCTTAAGCTAGGGTCAGGGCTAGGGCTAGGGTTAGGGTTAGGATTAGTATTAGGCCTAGGCCTAGCGCTACAATTATGGCTAGGGCTAAAGCTCGGGTTAGGATTCGGCTAGGGCTAGTGCTAGAGCTAGGGCTAGGGTTAGGGTTAAGGTTAATGTTAGGGTTAGGGATAGGGATAGGTTTTAGGGCCAGGGTTAGGGCTAGGGGTGGGCTAAGGTTAGGGCTAGGATTAGGGCTAGGGTTAGGGCTAGGCCGAGGGCTAGGGCTAGGGCTAGGGCTAGGGCTAGGGCTAGGGCTAGGGATAAGATTAGGGTTAGGGTTAGGGTTAGATTTTGCACTAGGGCTAGGGCTGGGCTACGGTTAGGGTTAGGGTTAGGGTTAGGGTTAGGACTAGGACTAAGACTAGGACTAGGACTAGGACTAGGACTAGGACTACTTCTAGGGCTCGGGCTATGCTAGGCCTAGGCCGAGGTCTAGGGCTGGGGCTAGGGGTAGGGGTAGGGGTACGGCGAGGGCTAGGGCTAGGGCTAGGGCTAGGGGTAGGGCTAGGGTTAAGCTTAAAGTTAGGATTGGTCTAGTGCTAGGACTAGGGTTAGGGTTAAGTTTAGTGTTAGGGTTATGGTTAGGGTTTGGTTTTAGGGACAGGGTTAGGGCTAGGGCTGGGCTAAGATTAGGGTTTGGGTTGGGGTGAGGGAGAGGGAGAGGGAGAGGAAGAGGGTTAGGGCTAGGGCTAGGGCGATGACTTGGCTAAGGTTAAGGTTTGGGTTAGGGTTAGGGTGAGGGTGAGGGTGAGGGTTAGGGCTAGGGCTAGGGCTAGGGCTAGGGCTAGAGCTAGGCTTAGGGCTAGGGCTAGGCTTAGGGTTACGGTCAGGGCGATTCGTTGGGGTAGGGCTAGATACAGGGCTGATCTAGCGTGAGGGGGATGGTGATGGTGAGGGCTTGGGCTAGGGCTTGGGCTAGGACTAGGGCTAGGGCTAGGGCTAGGACTAGGACTAGGGCTAGTTCTAGGGCTAGGGCTAGGGCTAGGGCTAGGGTTTGGTTTAGGCTTAGGCCTAGTGGTACGACTAGGGCTAGGACTAGGGCTAGGGTTAGGGTTAGGGTTTGGAATAGTGTGTGCGTTAGCGCTAGCACTAGAGCTAGGGCTGGGCTAGGTTTAGGGTTAGGACTAGGACTAGGACTAGGACTAGGACTAGGACTACTTCTAGGGCTAGGGCTATGCTAGGCCTAGGACGAGGGCAAGGGCTGGGGTAGGATTACGTTTAGGGGTACGGTGAGGGCTAGGGCTAGGGCTAGGGCTAGGGTTAAGCTTAAGGTTAGGATTGGCCTAGGGCTAGTGCTAGGGCTAGGGTTAATGTTAGGGTTAGTGTTAGGGTTAGTTTTAGGGTGAGGGTGAGGGTGAGGGTGAGGGTTAGGGAGAGGGGGAGGGAGAGGGGGAGGGGGAGGGTTAGGGCTAGGGCTACAACTGGGCAAAGGTTAGGTTTTGGGTTAGGGTTAGGTTTAGGTTTAGGGTTAGGTTTAGGGTTAGGATTAGGGCTAGGGCTAGGCCTAGCCCTCGGCCTAGGCCTAGCATAGCCCTAGCCCTAGAAGTAGTCCTAGTCCTAGTCCTAGTCCTAGTCCTCACCCTAACCATAGCCCAGCCCTAGCCCTAGTGCAAACTCTAACCCTAACACTAACACTAATCTTATCCCTAGCCCTGACCCTAACCCTAACCATGGCTGGAGCCCTCGTCCTAGCCCTAGCCTTAGCCCTAGCCCTAATCCTAACCCTCACCTTCTCCCTCAACCTAAACCTAGCCTTGGCCTGGCCCTAGTCCTCGCAATAGCCCTAACCCTAAACCTAACTGTGGCCCAAGCCCTAGCCCTAGCCCTAGCCCTAGCCCTAGCCCTAGCCCTAACCCTAGCCCTAGCCCTAACCCTCACCCTAAACCTAACCCTCACCCTAACCCAAGCCCTAACCTTAGCCCAGTCATCGCCCTAGACCTCGCCCTAACCCTCTTCCTCTCCCTCTCCCTCTCCCTCACCCCAACCCAATCCCTAACCTTAGCCCAGCCCGAGGCCTAACCCTGGCCCTAAAACCTAACCCTAACCCTAACACTAACACTAAACGTAACCCTAAACCTAGTCCTAGCACTAGCATTAGCCCAATCCTAACTTTAAGCTTAACCCTAGCCCTAGCCCTAGCCCTAGCCCTAGCCCTCGCCGTACCCAAACCACTACCCCTAGACCCAGCCCTAGCTCTCGGCCTAGGCCTAGCCTAGCCCTAGCCCTAGAAGTAGTCCTAGTCCTAGTCCTAGTCTTAGTCCTAGTCCTAACCCTAACCCTAACCCTAACCTTAACCGTAGCCCAGCCCTAGCCCTAGTGCAAAATCTAACCCTAACCCTAACCCTAATCTTATCCCTAGATCTAGCCCTAGCCCTAGCCCTAGCCCTGGCCCTAGCCCTCGGCCTAGGCCTAGCATAGCCCTAGCCCTAGAAGTAGTCCTAGTCCTAGTCCTAGTCCTAGTCCTAGTCCTCACCCTAACCGTAGCCCAGCCCTAGCCCTAGTGCAAACTCTAACCCTAACACTAACCCTAATCTTATCCCTAGCCCTGACCCTAACCCTAACCCTGGCTCGAGCCCTGGTCCTAGCCCTAGCCTTAGCCCTAGCCCTAATCCTAACCCTCACCTTCTCCCTCAACCTAAACCTAGCCTTGGCCTGGCCCTAGTCCTAGCAATAGCCCTAACCCTAAACCTAACCGTGGCCCAAGCCCTCGCCCTCGCCCTCGCCCTCGCCCTAGCCCTAGCCCTAGCCCTAGCCCTAACCCTCACCCTAAACCTAACCCTAACCCTAACCCAAACCCTAACCTTAGCCCAGTCATCGCCCTAGACCTCACCCTAACCCTCTTCCTCTCCCTCTCCCTCTCGCTCACCCCAACCCAATCCCTAACCTTAGCCCAGCCCGAGCCCTAACCCTGGCCCTAAAACCTAACCCTAACCCTAACCCTAACACTAAACTTAACCCTAAACCTAGTCCTAGCACTACCATTAGCCCAATCCTAACTTTAAGCTTAACCCTAGCCCTAGCCCTAGCCCTAGCCCTAGCCCTAGCCCTAGCCCTAGCCCTAGCCCTCGCCGTACCCCTACCACTACCCCTAGCCCCAGCCCTAGCTCTCGGCCTAGGCCTAGCATAGCCCTAGCCCTAGAAGTAGTCCTAGTCCTAGTCCTAGTCTTAGTCCTAGTCCTAACCCTAACCCTAACCCTAACCGTAGCCCAGCCCTAGCCCTAGTGCAAAATCTAAACCTAACCCTAACCCTAATCTTATCCCTAGATCTAGCCCTAGCCCTAGCCCTAGCCCTCGGCCTAGACCTAGCATAGCCCTAGCCCTAGAAGTAGTCCTAGTCCTAGTCCTAGTCTTAGTCCTAGTCCTAACCCTAACCCTAACCGTAGCACAGCCCTAGCCCTAGTGCAAAATCTAACCCTAACCCTAACCCTAATCTTATCCCTAGATCTAGCCCTAGCCCTAGCCCTCGCCGTACCCCTACACCTACACCTAGCCCCAGCCCTAGCCCTTGGCCTAGGCCTAGCATAGCCCTAGCCCTAGAAGTAGTCCTAGTCCTAGTCCTAGTCTTAGTCCTAGTCCTAACCCTAACCCTAAACGGAGCCCAGCCCTAGCCCTAGTGCAAAATTGAACCCTAACCCTAATCTTATCCCTAGATCTAGCCCTAGCCCTAGCCCTAGCCCTAGCACTAGCCCTCGGCCAAGCCCTAACCCTAGCCCTAATCCTAGCCCTAACCTTAGCCCACCCCTAGCCCTAACACTGGCCCTAAAACCTAGCCAAAACCCTAACACTAACCTTAACCCTAACCCTAGCCCTAGCACTAGCCCTAGCCGAATCCTAACCCGACCTTTAGCCATAGCCATAATCGTAGCGCTAGGCCTAGGCCTAATCCTAATCCTAACCCTAACCCTAGCCCTAGCCCTAGCCCTAGCCCTAGCCCTAGCCCTAGCCCTAGCCGTAGCCCTAGCCCTATTCCTAGTCCTAGTCCTAATCCCAGTCCTAGTCCTAGTCCTAGCCCTAGGACTAGCCCTAGCCCTAACCCTAGCCCTAGCGCTAACCCTAGCCGCAGCCCTTCCCTAGGCCTAGCCCTGACCCTAGCTTAAGCCCTAGCCCTAGCCGTAGCACTAGGCCTAACCCTAACCCTAAGCGTCAGCCTAAGCCTAAGCCTAAGCCTAACCCTAGCCCTAGCCCTAACCCAAGCCGGAACCCTAACACAAACCCTAACTCTAAGCCTAGCCCTAGCACTAGCCCTAACACTAACCCTCACCTTCACCCTCACCCACAGCCTAGACCAGCTCTGCCCGTAGATGTAGAAATAGCCCGAAACCTATCCCTAGACCTAAGCCTAATCCTAGCCCGAGCCTGAGCCCGAGCCCGAGTCCGAGCCCTAGCCCTAGCCCTAGGCCTAGGCCTAGGCCTAGCCCTAACCCTAACCCTAGCCCTAGCCCAAACCCTAACCATTGCCCAATCATAGCCCTAGCCCTAGCAATAACCCTCACCCTCTCCCTCTCCCTCACCCTCACCCTCACCCTAACCCAAATCCTAACCTTACCCAGCCCTAGCCCTAACCCTTGCCCTAAAACCTAACACTAACCCTAACACTAACACTAACCCTAACGCTAACGCTAACCCTAACCCTAGCCCTAGCACTAGCCCTAGCCCAAAACTAACTTTAACCTTAACCCTAGCCCTAGCCCTCGCCGTACCCCTAACCCTAATCCTACCCCAGCCCTAGCCCTCGGCCTAGGCCTAGCACAGCCCTAGGCCTAGAAGTAGTCCTAGTCCTAGTCCTAGTCCTACTAATAGTCCTAGTCCTAGTCCTAACCCTAACCCTAATCTTATCCCTAGAACTAACACTAACCCTTACCCTAACCCTAGCCCAAGCCCAAGCCCTAGCCCTCAGGCTAACCCTAGCCCTAGCCCTAGCCCTAGTCGTACCACTAGGCCTAAGCCTAAACCAAACCCTAACCCTAATCCTAGCCCTAGTCCGAGCCGTAGCCCTAGCCCTAGCCCTAGCCCTAGCCCTACCCCAAGCCATAGCCCTCACCCTCACCCTCACCCTCACGCTAGCTCAGCCCTGTATCGAGCCCTAGCCCAACCCGTCGCCTTGACCGTAACCCTAACATTAGCCCTAGCCCTAGCCCTAGCCCTAGCCCTCGCCCTAGCCCTCGCCCTAGCCCTAGCCATAACTCTCACCCTCACCCAAACCCTAACCTTAGCCCAGCCCTAGCCCTAACCCTGGCCCTAAAACCTAACCCTAACCCTAACACTAACCTTAACCCTTTCCCTAGCCGTAGCACTTGCCCTCGAAGTACCCCTAACCCTACCCCTAGTCCCAGCCCTAGCCCTCGGCCTCGGCCTAGCATAGCCCTAACCCTAGAAGTAGTCCTAGTCCTAGTCCTAGTCCTAGTCCTAGTCCTAGTCCTAGTCCTAACCCTAACCGTAACCCAGCCCTAGCCCTAGTGCAAACTCTAACACTAACCCTAACCCTAACCCTAACCCTAATCTTATCCCTAGCCCTAACCCTAACCCTAACCCTAACCCTAACCCTAACCCTAACCCTAACCCTAACCCTGGCCCAAGCCCAAGTCCTAGCCCTAGCCCTAGCCCTAGCCCTAAGCCTAACCCGAGCCCTAGCCCTAGCCCTAGCCCTAATACTAACCCTCACCTTCACCCTCACCCTAACCCTAGCCCTGGCCTGGCAATAGTCCTAGCAATAGCCCTAACCCTAACCCTGGCCCTACGCCTAATCCTAGCCCGAGCCCGAGCCCAAGCCCGAGCTTTAGCCATAGCCATAATCGTAGCACTAGGCGCAGGCCTAGGCGTAGGCCTAATCCTAACCCTGACCCTAGCCCTAGGCCTAGCCCTAGGCCTAGCCCTAGCCCTAGCCCTAGCCCTAGCCCTAGCCCTAGCCCTAGCCCTAGCCCAAGCCCTAGTCCTAGTCCTAGTCCTATTCCTAGTCCTAGCCCTAGCCCTAGCCCTAGCCCTACCCGCAGCCCTTCCCTAGTCCTAGCCCTGACCCTACCTTAAGCCCTAGCCCTAGCCGTAGCACTAGGCCTAACCCTAACGCTAAGCGTAACCCTAAGCCTAAGCCTAGCCCAAACCCAAGCCGGAACCCTAACACAAACCCTAACTCTAAGCCTAGCGCTAGCCCTAGCCCTAACACTAATCCTCACCTTCACCCTCACCCTCAGCCTAGCCCTGCTCTGGCCATAGATGTAGAAATAGCCCGAAACCTATCCCTAGAACTAAGCATAATCCTAGCCCGAGCCCGAGCCCGAGCTTTAGCCATAGCCATAATCGTAGCACTAGGCCTAGGCCTAATCCTAACCCTAACCCTAGCCCTAACCCTAGCCCTAGCCCTAAACCTAAACTTAGCCCAAGCCCAAGCCCTAGCCCTAGCCCTAGCCCTAAGCCTAAGCCTAACCCTAACCCTAGCCCTAACCCTATCCCTATCCCTATCCCTATCCCTAGTCTTAGCACTACGCCTAGGCCTAAACCAAACCATAGCCCTAGCCCTAGCCCTAGCCCTAGCCCTAGCCCTAGCCCAAGCCCTAGCCCTAACCCTAGCCCTAGCCCAAACCCTAACCTTTGCCCAATCATAGCCCTAGCCCTAACCCTCACCTTAACCCTCTCCCTCACCCTCACCCTCACCCTAACTCTAACCCAAACCCTAACCTTACCCAGCCCTAGCCCTAACCCTTGCCCTAAAACCTAACACTAACCCTAACACTAACCCTAACCCTAACCCTAACGCTAACCGTAACCCTAACCCCAACCCTAACCCTAACCCTAGCACTAGAACTAGCCATAGCCCAATCCTAACCTTACCCTTAACCCTAGCCCTCGCCGTACCCATAACCCTAATCCTACCCCAGCCCTAGCCCTCGGCCTAGGCCTAGCACAGCCCTAGCCCTAGAAGTAGTCCTAGTCCTAGTCCTAGTCCTAGTCCTAGTCCTACTAATACTCCTAGTCCTAGTCCTAGTCCTAGTCCGAGTCCTAGTCCTAACCCTAACCCTAAACCTAGCCCAGGCCTAGCTCTAGTGCTAGCGCTAACGCAAACGCTAACCCAAACCCTAACCCTAATCTTATCCCTAGCCCTAACCCTAACCCCTACCATAACCCTAGCCCAAACCCAAGCCCTAGCCCTAAGGCTAACCCTAGCCCTAGCCCTAGCCCTAGTCGTACCACTAGGCCTAAGCCTAAACCAAACCCTAACCCTAATCCTAGCCCTAGCCCTAGCCCTAGCCCTAGCCCTAGCCCTAGCCCTAGCCCTGGCCCTGGCCCTGGCCCTGGCCCTAGCCCAAGCCGTAGCCCTCACCCTCACCCTCACCCTCACGCTAGCTCAGCCCTGTATCTAGCCATAGCCCAACTCGTCGCCCTGACCATAACCCTAACATTAGCCCTAGCCCTAGCCCTAGCCCTAGCCCTAGCCCTCGCCCTAGCCCTCGCCCTCGCCCTCGCCCTCGCCCTAGCCCTAGCCCTAACCCTCACCCTCACCCTAACCCAAACCCTAACCGTAGCCCAGTCATCGCCCTAGCCCTAACCCTCTTCATCTCCCACTCCCTCTCCCTCACCCCAACCCAAACCCTAACCTTAGCCCAGCCCTAGCCGTAACCCTGGCCCTAAAACCTAACCCTAACCCTAACACTAACCTTAACCCTAACCCTAGTCCTAGAACTAGCACTAGCCCAATCCTAACTTTAAGCTTAACCATAGCCCTAGCCCTAGCCCTCGCCGTACCCCTACCCTTACCCCTAGCCCAGCCCTAGACCTCGGCCTAGGCCTAGCATAGCCCTAGCCCTAGAAGTAGTCCTAGTCCTAGTCCTAGTCCTAGTCTTAGTCCTAGTCCTAACCTTAAACCTAACCGTAGCCCAGCCCTAGTGCAAAATCTAACCCTAACCCTAACCCTAACCCTAATCTTATCCCTAGCCCTAGCCCTAGCCCTAGCCCTAGCCCTAGCCCTAGCCCTAGCCCTAGCCCTAACCCTCACCCTCACCCTAACCCTAACCCAAACCCTAACCTTAGCTCAGCCCTAGCCCTAACCCTGGCCCTAAAACCTAACCCTAACCCTAACACTAACCTTAACCCTAACCCTAGCCGTAGCACTAGCCCTCGAAGTACCCCTACCACTACCCCTACCCCTAGCCCCAGCCCCAGCCCTCGCCCTCGGCCTAGGCCTAGCATAGCCTTAACCCTAGAAGTAGTACTAGTCCAAGTCCTAGTCCTAGTCCTAGTCCTAGTCCTCACCCTAACCGCAGCCCAGCCCTAGCCCTAGTGCAAACTCTAACCCTAACCCTAAACCTAATCTTATCCCTAGCCCTAACCCTAACCCTAACCCTAACCCTGGCCCAAGCCCAAGCCCTAGGTCTAGCCCTAGCCCTAGCCCTAGCCCTAGCCCTAGCCCTAGCCCTAGCCCTAGCCCTAGCCCTAGCCCTAGCCCTAGCCCGACCCTTAGCCCTAGCCCTAATCCTAAGCCTCACCTTCTCCCTCACCCTAAACCTAGCCCTGGCCTGGCCCTAGTCCTAGCAATAGCCCTAACCCTAACCCTGGCCCTAAGCCTATTCCTAGTCCGAGTCCGAGCATTAGCCCGAACCGAGCTTTAGCCATAGCCATATTCGTAGCACTAGGCCTAGGCCTAGACTTAATCCTAACCCTAACCCTAGCCCTAGCCCTAGCCCTAGCCCTAGCCCTAGCCCTAGCCCTAGCCCTAGCCCTAGCCCTAGTCCTAGTCCTAGTCCTAGTCCTAGTCCTGGCCCTCGGCCTAGCCCTTGGCCTAGCCCTAGCCCTAACCCTAGCCCTAACCTTAGCCCAGCTCTAGCCCTAACCCTGGCCCTAAAACCTAACCCTAACCCTAACACTAACACTAACCTTAACCCTAACCCTAGCACTAGCTCTAGGGCTATTTCTACATCTACGGCCAGAGCTGGGCTAGGCTGTGGGTGAGGGTGAAGGTGAGGGTTAGTGTTAGGGATAGGGCTAGGGCTAGGCTTAGAGTTAGGGTTTGTGTTAGGGTTCTGGCTTGGGTTAGGGCTAGGGTTAGGCTTAGGCTTAGGCTTACGCTTAGGGTTAGGGTTAGGCCTAGTGCTACGGCTAGGGCTAGGGCTTAACCTAGCGTCAGGGCTAGGCCTAGGGAAGGACTGCGGCTAGGGCTAGGGCTAGGACTAGGGTTAGGGCTAGGCCTAGGCCCAGGGCTATGACTAGGACTAGGACTGGGATTAGGACTATGACTAGGGCTAGGGCTAGGGCTAGGGCTAGGGCTAGGGCTAGGGCTAGGGCTAGGGCTAGGGCTAGGGCTAGGGCTAGGGCTAGGGCTAGGGTTAGGGTTAGGATTAGGATTAGGCCTAGGCCTAGCGCTACAATTATGGCTAGGGCTAAAGCTCGGGTTAGGATTCGGCTATGGCTAGTGCTAGAGGTAGGGCTAGGTTTAGGGTTAAGGTTAGTGTTAGTGTTAGGGTTAGGGCTAGGTTTTAGGGCCAGGGTTAGGGCTAGGGGTGGGCTAAGGTTAGGGCTAGGATTAGGGCTAGGGTTAGGGCTAGGCCGAGGGCTAGGGCTAGGGCTAGGGCTAGGGCTAGGGATAGGGATAGGGATAGGGATAGGGATAGGGATAGGGATAGGGATAGGGATAGGGATAAGATTAGGGTTAGGGTTAGGGTTAGATTTTGCACTAGGTCTAGGGCTGGGCTACGGTTACGGTTAGGGTTAGGGTTAGGACTAGGACTAAGACTAGGACTAGGACTAGGACTAGGACTACTTCTAGGGTTCGGGCTATGGTAGGCCTAGGCCGAGGTCTAGGGCTGGGGCTAGGGGTAGGGGTAGGGGTACGGCGAGGGCTAGGGCTAGGGCTAGGGCTAGGTCTAGGTCTAGGGATAGGGCTAGGGCTAGATCTAGGGATAAGGTTAGGGTTAGGGTTAGGGTTAGATTTTGCACTAGGGCTAGGGCTGGGCTACGGTTAGGGTTAGGGTTAGGACTAGGACTAAGACTAGGACTAGGACTACTTCTAGGGCTAGGGCTATGCTAGGCCTAGGCCGAGGTCTAGGGCTGGGGCTAGGTGTAGGGGTAGGGGTACGGCGAGGGCTAGGGCTAGGGCTAGGGCTAGGGTTAAGCTTAAAGATAGGATTGGGCTAGTGCTATGAGAGGGTTAGGGTTACGTTTAGTGTTAGGGTTATGGTTAGGGTTAGGTTTTAGGGACAGGGTTAGGGCTAGGGCTGGGCTAAGATTAGGGTTGGGGTTGGGGTGAGGGAGAGGGAGAGGAAGAGGGAGAGGGAGAGGGAGAGGGAGAGGGAGAGGGAGAGGGAGAGGGAGAGGGAGAGGGAGAGGGTTAGGGCTAGGGCTAGGGCTAGGGCTAGGGCGATGACTGGTCTAAGGTTAGGGTTTGGGTTAGGGTTAGGGTTAGGTTTAGGGTGAGGGTTAGGGCTAGGGCTAGGGCTAGGGCTAGGGCTAGGGCTAGTCTTAGGGCTAGGGCTAGGCTTAGGGTTACGGTCAGGGCGACTCGTTGGGCTAGGGCTAGATACAGGGCTGAGCTAGCGTGAGGGTGATGGTGATGGTGAGGGCTTTGGCTAGGGCTTGGGCTAGGACTAGGGCTAGGGCTAGGGCTAGGGCTAGGGCTAGGACTAGGACTAGGGCTAGTGCTAGGGCTAGGGCTAGGACTAGGGCTAGGGCTAGGGCTAGGGCTAGGACTAGGGCTAGGGCTAGGGCTAGGGCTAGGCTTAGGGTTAGGGTTTGGAATAGTGTTTGCGTTAGCGCTAGCACTTGAGCTAGGGCTGGGCTAGGTTTAGGGTTAGGACTAGGACTAGGACTAGGACTAGGACTACTTCTAGGGCTAGGGCTATGCTAAACCTAGGATGAGGGCTAGGGCTGGGGTAGGATAACGTTTAGGGGTACGGCGAGGGCTAGGGCTAGGGCTAGGGCTAGGGTTAACCTTAAGGTTAGGATTGGGCTAGTGCTTGTGCTAGGGCTAGGGTTAGTGTTAGGGTTAGTGTTAGGGTGAGGGTGAGGGTGAGGGTGAGGGTGAGGGTTAGGGAGAGGGTGAGGGAGAGGGTGAGGGTTAGGGCTAGGGCTACGACTGGGCAAAGGTTAGGGTTTGGGTTCGGGTTAGCTTTAGGGTTAGGTTTACGGTTAGGATTAGGGCTAGGGCTAGGCCTAGCCCTAGGCCTAGGTCTAGCATAGCCCTAGCCCTAGAAGTAGTCCTAGTCCTAGTCCTAGTCCTAGTCCTAGTCCTAGTCCTAGTCCTCACCCTAACCGTAGCCCAGCCCTAGCCCTAGTGCAAACTCTAACCCTAACACTAACCCTAATCTTATCCCTAGCCCTAACCCTAACCCTAACCCTGGCTCAAGCCCTAGCCCTAGCCTTAGCCCTAGCCTTAATCCTAACCCTCACCTTCTCCCTCAACCTAAACCTTGGCCTGGCCCTAGTGCTAGCAATATCCCTAACCCTAACCCTATCCCTGGCCCAAGCCCTAGCCCTAGCCCTAGCCCTGGCCCTAGCCCTAGCCCTAGCCCTAGCCCTAGCCCTAGCCCTAGCCCTAGCCTTAGCACTCGCCGTACACCTACCCCTACCCCTAGCCCCAGCCCTAGCCCTCGGCCTAGGCCTAGCATAGCCCTAGCCCTAGAAGTAGTCCTAGTCCTAGTCCTAGTCTTAGTCCTAGTCCTAACCCTAACCCTAACCGTAGCCCACCCCTAGCCCTAATGCAAAATCTAAACCTAACCCTAACCCTAACCCTAATCTTATCCCTAGATCTAGCCCTAGCCCTAGCCCTAGCCCTAGCCCTAGCCCTAGCGATAGCCCTAGCCCTAGCCCTAGCCCTAGCCCTAGCCCTAGCCCTAGCCCTAGCCCTAGCCCTAGCCCTAGCCCAAGCCCAAGCCCTAGCCCTAGCCCTAGCCCTAGCCCAACCCTAGTCCTAGTCCTACTCCTACTCCTAGTCCTAGTCCTAGACCTAGTCCTAGCCCTAGCCCTAGCCGCAGGCCTTCCCTAGGCCTAGCCCTGACCCTACCTTAAGCCCTAGCCCTAGCCGTAGCACTAGGCCTAACCCTAACCCTAAGCGTAAGCCTAAGCCTAAGCCTAACCCTAAATCTAAGCCTAGCGCTAGCCCTAGCCCTAACACTAACCCTCACCTTCACCCTCACCCTCACACTAGCCCTGCTCTGTCCGTAGATGTAGAAATAGCCCGAAACCTATCCCTAGACCTAAGCCTAATCCGAGCCCGAGCCCGAGCCCGAACTTTAGCCATAGCCATAATCGTAGCACTAGGCCTAGGCCTTATCCTAACCCTAACCCTAGCACTAACCCTAGCCCTAGCCCTAACCCTAAACCTAAACCTAAACCTAAACCTAGCCCAAGCCCAAGCCCTAGCCCTAAGCCGAACCCTAACCCTAGCCCTAACCCTAGCCCTATCCCTATCCCAAGTCGTAGCACTAGGCCTAGACCTAAACCAAACCCTAGCCCTAGCCCTAGCCCTAGCCCTAGCCCTAGCCCAAGCCCAAGCCCTAGCCCTAGCCCTAGCCCTAACCCTAGCCCTAGCCCAAACCCTAACCTTTGCCCAGTCATAGCCCTAGCCCTAGCCCTCACCCTCACCCGCTCCCACTCCCTCACCCTCACCCTCACCCTCACCCTCACCCTAACCCAAATCCTAACCTTACCCAGCCCTAGCCCTAACCCTTGCCCTAAAACCTAACACTAACCCTAACCCTAACCCTAACCCTAACGCTAACGCTAACCCTAACCCTAACCCTAGCACTAGCACTAGCCCTAGACCAATCCTAACCTTAACCTTAAACCTAGCCCTAGCCCTCGCCGTACCCCTAACCCTAATCCTACCCCAGCCCTAGCCCTCGGCCTAGGCCTAGCACAGCCCTAGCCCTAGAAGTAGTCCAATCCTAGTCCTAGTCCTATAATAGTCCTAGTCCTAGTTCTAGTCCTAACCCTAACCCTAAACCTAGCCCAGGCCTAGCTCTAGTGCTAGCGCTAACGCAAACGCTAACCCAAACCCTAACCCTAATCTTATCCCTAGCCCTAACCCTAACCCTTACCCTAACCCTAGCCCTAGCCCTAGCCCTAGCCCTAGCCCTAGCCCTAGCCCTAGCCCTAGCCCTAGCCCTAGCCCTAGCCCTAGCCCTAGCCCTAGCCCTAGCCCTAGCCCTAGCCCAAGCCCTAGCCCTCACCCTCACCCTCACCCTCACGCTAGCTCAGCCCTGTATCTAGCCCTAGCCCAGCCCGTCGCCCTGACCGTAAACCTAACATTAGCCCTAGCCCTAGCCCTAGCCCTAGCCCTTGCCCTAGCCCTAGCCCTAGCCCTAGCCCTAGCCCTAGCCCTAGCCCTAGCCATAGCCATAGCCCTAGCCCTAGCCCTAGCCCTAGCCCTAGCCATAGCCATAGCCATAGCCATAGCCATAGCCATAGCCATAGCCATAGCCATAGCCATAGCCATAGCCATAGCCATAGCCCTAGCCCTAGCCCTAACCCTCACCCTCACCCTAACCCAAACCCTAACCTTAGCCCAGCCCTAGCCCTAACCCTGGCCCTAAAACCTAACACTAACCCTAACCCTAACACTAACCTTAACCCTAACCCTAGCCGTAGCACTTGCCCTCGATGTACCCCTACCCCTACCCCTAGCCCCAGCCCTAGCCCTCGGCCTAGGCCTAGCATAGCCCTAAGCCTAGAAGTAGTCCTAGTCCTAGTCCAAGTCCTAGTCCTAGTCCTAGTCCTAGTCCTAACCCTAACCATAGCCCAGTCCTAGCCCTAGTGCAAACTCTAAACCTAACCCTAACCCTAACCCTAATCTTATCCCTAGCCCTAACCCTAACCCTAACCCTAACCCTAAACCTGGCCCAAGCCCAAGTCCTAGCCCTAGCCCTAGCCCTAAGCCTAACCCTAGCCCTAGCCCTAGCCCTAGCCCTATCCCTAGCCCTACCCTAGCCCTAATACTAACCCTGACCTTCACCCTCACCCTCACCCTAGCCCTGGCCTGGCCCTAGTCCTAGCAATAGCCCTAACCCTAACCCTGGCCCTAAGCCTAATCCTAGCCTGAGCCCGAGCCCAAGCCCAAGCTTTAGCCATAGCCATAATCGTAGCACTAGGCCTAGGCCTAGGCCAAATCCTAACCCTGACCCTAGCCCCAGCCCTAGCCCTAGCCCTAGCCCTAGCCCTATCCCTATCCCTATCCCTATCCCTATCCCTATCCCTATCCCTAGCCCTAGCCCTAGCCTTAGGCCTAGCCTTAGCCCTAGCCCTAGCCCAACCCTAGTCCTAGTCCTAGCCCTAGTCCTTCTCCTAGTCCTAGTCCTAGTCCTAGTCCTAGTCCTAGACCTAGTCCTAGTCCTAGCCCTAGCCCTAGCCGCAGCCCTTCCCTAGGCCTAGCCCTGACCCTACCTTAAGCCCTAGCCCTAGCCGTAGCACTAGGCCTAACCCTAACCCTAAGCGTAAGCCTAAGCCTAAGCTTAACCCTAGCCCTAACCCTAGCCGGAACCCTAACACAAACCATACCAATAAGCCTAGCCCTAGCCCTAGCCTTAACACTAACCCTCACCTTCACCCTCACCCTCACCCTAGCCCTGCTCTGGCCGTAGACGTAGAAATAGACGGAAACCTAACACTAGACCTAAGCCTAATCCTAGCCCTAGTCCTAACCCTCACCCTCACGCTAGCTCAGCCCTAGCTAGGGCTAGGGCTAGGGCTAGGGCTAGGGCTAGGGCTAGGGCTAGGGCTAGGGCTAGGGCTTGGGCTTGGGCTAGGTTTAGGGTTAGGGTTAGGGCTAGGGCTAGGGCTAGGGGTAGGGGTAGGGTTAGGGTTAGGATTAGGCCTAGGCCTAGTGCTACGATTATGGCTATGGCTAAACCTCGGGCTCGGGCTCGGGCTAGGATTAGGCTTAGGTCTAGGGATAGGTTTCGGGCTATTTCTACATCTACGGCCAGAGCAGGGCTAGGCTGAGAGTGAGGGTGAAGGTGAGGGTTAGTGTTAGGGCTAGGGTTAGGGCTAGGCTTAGAGTTAGGGTTTGTGTTAGGTTCCGGCTTGGGTTAGGGCTAGGGTTAGGCTTAGGCTTACGCTTAGGGTTAGGGTTAGGCCTAGTGCTACGGCTAGGGCTAGGGCTTAAGGTAGGGTCAGGGCTAGGACTAGGGAAGGGCTGCGGGTAGGGCTAGGGCTAGGGCTAGGGCTAGGGCTAGGCCCAGGCCTAGGCCTAGGCCTAGGCCTAGGCCTAGGCCTAGGCCTAGTGCTACGATTATGGCTATGGCTAAAGCTCGGGCTTGGGCTTGGGCTCGGGCTAGGATTAGGCGTAGGGCCAGGGTTAGGGTTAGGGCTATTGCTAGGACTAGGGCCAGGCCAGGGCTAGGGTTAGGGTGAGGGTGAAGGTGAGGGTTAGTATTAGGGCTAGGGCTAGGGCTCGGGTTAGGATTAGGGCTAGGGCTAGGGCTAGGACTTGGGCTTGGGCCAGGGTTAGGGTTAGGGTTAGGGTTAGGGCTAGGGATAAGATTAGGGTTAGGGTTAGGGTTAGGGCTAGGGATAAGATTAGGGTTAGAGTTTGCACTAGGGCTAGGGCTGGGCTACGGTTAGGGTTAGTACTAGGACTAGGACTAGGACTAGGACTTGGACTAGGACTAGGACTACTTCTAGGGTTAGGGCTATGCTAGGCCGAGGCCGAGGGCTAGGGCTGGGACTAGGGTTCGGGTTAGGGGTACTTCGAGGGCAAGTGCTACGGCTAGGGAAAGGGTTAAGGTTAGTGTTAGGGTTAGGGTTAGGGTTAGGTTTTAGGGCCAGGGTTAGGGCTATGGCTGGGCTAAGGTAAGATTCCTGATACTTGGGAAAAAGCTTTTATAACTCTAATTCCAAAAGAAGGTCAGGATCTAACACTACCAAGAAATTATAGACCTATCTCTTTATTGAACAATGATTACAAGATATTCACAACTATTCTTGCCTCAAGGCTCAAACAAGTTTTGCAAGGTTTTATTCATGCAGACCAGGCAGGATTCCTACCGAGCAGACAGTTGAAGGAAAATATAAGAACAGTCTTGGACATTATTGAATACTTGGAGAAACACAATGAAATTCAGGCTGCTATGATCTTTCTGGACGCAGAAAAAGCCTTTGATAATGTAAATTGGTCTTTTATGCTCCAACTTCTAAAAAAGATGAATTTCGGGGACAACTTTCAAAGGGGAATTAAAGCAATATATAATAAACAACATGCACAAATTTTGATAAATGGAGAATCTTCAGATAATTTTAACATTCAGAAAGGTACGAGACAAGGGTGTCCCCTCTCCCCTTTATTGTTTATACTAACACTAGAAGTCCTTAATAGGGCCATAAGACACAGTACAGAAGTTAAAGGAATTAGGATCAAAGGAGAAGAATATAAAATAAGAGCCTTTGCAGATGATTTAGCTATTATTTTAACAGAACCAAATAATTCAATAGAAGCTCTTAAACAAACAATTCAGTGGTATGGAAAGGTGGCAGGTCTAAAAGTAAATGAATCAAAGACAAAAGTGCTGATAAGAAATATGACAGACAAGGAACAGGAACTGTTTTTAGAAAAGTCAGGATTTGCCATAGAAAAGAAAATTAAATATCTAGGCGTAATATTGACCAAACAAAACATAGCACTGTATAAGAATAATTATATGAAAACGTGGTCTGGAATAAAAGAGGACTTAGATAGGTGGTCAAAGTTGAGCTTGTCATTAATGGGCAGAATTTCAGTAATTAAAATGAATGTCCTTCCAAGAATGATGTTTTTATTTCAAACCTTACCAATTGTAATTAGTGATAAAGACTTTAAAAAATGGCAAAAGGATATGTCTAAGTTTATCTGGCAAGGGAAAAAACCAAGAATAAAATTTAAATTAATGCAGGATCTGAAAGAAAGAGGGGGACTGGGTTTACCAAATTTGAAAATCTACCACGCAGCCTGTAGTCTAAATTGGATAACAAAATGGTTCTGGTTGGATGATAACAGATTATTAAAATTGGAGGGGCATGATTTGAGGTTTGGATGGCACGGGTATTTGTGGTATGACAAAGTTAAAGTCAATTCTGATTTCAAAAACCACTTTGTAAGAAATGCTCTGTACAGGATCTGGCAAAAGTACAAAAGTAACTTGTATAGAAAAATTCCGTTGTGGGTCTCCCCACATGAAGGAATATTAAGGGAATTTGGGGGAAGAGATAACTGGGTCAAATATGAAGATCTGCTAGATAAAAACGAACATACAAGGGAATTTACTATAAAAACAAGAGAGCAGTTAAACCAGGAGGGAAAAAATATACAATGGTTTACATATACACAAATTAAAAATATTTATGGAGAAGACAAAAACAGATGCCCTGTCCCCATGGAATTTAAAGTGTGCCAGGACACTCCTTTTGCCTCTGAGCGTCCCCATTCCGGGCTTTACAAGGCGCTTAGGGAGCTTAGCAAAGTGAGACACCCGCGATAAAATACATGCACTTTAAAGAAGAGTTCCAGCGCTCTTTCGGCGATTTGCGGGTTTTGCTCGCTATATCTGCCTTGAGGACGCTCCGTGGCAAAAGGGGCGGGGATTGCTTGCTTGCACACACAGCCAAAAAGCATTCACACATCTGAGAAATGCAGGAGGTTCGCTTCCTTTCCTTTGTAAAAAGAGCCAGAATTGCTCAGAATGGCAACATTGTTTTCAAGGGAAGCCTTAAAAGAGAATGAGCGAAGGATCGCGCTCCCGATCCTCCAGCCGCTGACTTTACCGGGGCAGAAAATCCTTTTCTAACAGAGAACAAAGTGAAAGTAACTGCTGAAAGTGAATGAAATTGACAGAATGAGCGCTCAACTGCTTTGCTGGGGGGGGTGGAGCAGTTTCAAGAGACGGAGATCTGCCTATTTTTCCTTTTAACAAGAGAGGGGGCGGGGGGGGGGGAAATGCTTGGAAAGAGAAAACTGCTACCACGGGGACGGAAAGTCCGTTTAGATCGCGGCTGCCAGGGGGACGCTTATTCCGGAAGTGGAGGGGACTTTTAAAGTCAGCTATAACAGAGTGACTGCAGAGGAATCTGAGAGGGGCTAATAAGTCTTTTGGGGATTCAGCCAGAATGAATTTTGAATGGGACAAACAAAAGTGGGAACTACAATTAAAATCAGCTGAAAAAGGAATAATTGGAGTGATCTATAAAGTATTGTTACAGATGGACCTAGAGCAAGAACAGGTCAAAGAATGTATGATTACGTGGGCAAAAAATTTTGGGTATAACATTAATATGGATCAGTGGGAGAAATTATGGAGAAAGGATATGAAGTTTACTGTATGTACTGTGTTGAAAGAAAACAGTTTTAAGATGATGTACAGATGGTACCTAACTCCTTATAAACTGTCTAAGATCTATTATGCCATGTCCAATAGGTGTTGGAAATGTGGGACCAATGTGGGAACATTTTACCACATGTGGTGGACATGTGGAATAGCAAGTAAATACTGGAAAAAAATTCATAGAGCAATGGGAAATATATTAAAAATTACGATTCCATTTAAACCAGAATTTTTTCTATTGGGAATAATAGACAGTAACTTAGACCCCTTGAATACTTTGATTATGTATATGGTCACTGCTGCGAGAATGATATATGCAAAAAAATGGAAAACACCAGAAATACCCTCAGTAGACAATTGGTTAGTTAAGCTGGCTGAATATGCTGAAATGGATAAATTGTCAAATTTCTTAAAAGAAAGAACAACAGAAAAATATTTAAAAGACTGGAGACCCTACATCGAATTTTTACAAGAAGAAGGAATAACAGCAGCGGGTTTTGATTAACTCTTCTTTTTTCAAGGAACGGTCGAATTAGACGAAACTAGAACAACAGGATAAGATCCTGAAAAAACGGAGGAAGTCACAAGTTGCAAAGAATGGACATTTATATGTTAATTGGGAAAAAGGGGTGATGATGAACCCTGAAGTTTTAATATATTGTAGAACCAAAAAGTTAATAAAAATGATCTGGAAAAAAAAAAAAGGTTAGAGTTTGGGTTAGGGTGAGGGTGAGGGTTAGGGTTAGGGCGAGGGCGAGGGCGAGGGTGAGGGCGAGGGCGAGGGCGAGGGCGAGGGCGAGGGCGAGGGCGAGGGCGAGGGCGAGGGCTAATGTTAGGGTTACGGTCAAGGCGACGGGTTGGGCTAAGGCTCGATACAGGGCTGAGCTAGCGTGAGGGTGAGGGTGAGGGTGAGGGCTAGGGCTAGGGCTAGGGCTAGGGCTAGGGCTAGGGCTAGGGCTAGGGCTAGGATTAGGGTTAGGGTTAGGGTTTGGTTTAGGCTTAGGCCTAGTGGTACGACTAGGGCTAGGGCTAAGGCTAGGGTTAGCCTTAGGGCTAGGGCTTGGGCTTGGGCTAGGGTTAGGGTAAGGGTTAGGGTTAGTTCTAGGGATAAGATTAGTGTTAGGGTTAGGACTAGGACTAGGACTAGGACTATTAGTAGGACTAGGACTAGGACTAGGACTACTTCTAGGGCTAGGGCTGTGCTAGGCCTAGGCCGAGGGCTAGGGCTGGGGTAGGATTAGGGTTAGGGGTACGGCGAGGGCTAGGGCTAGGTTTAAGGTTAAAGTTAGGATTGGGCTAGGGCTAGTGCTAGTGCTAGGGTTAGGGTTAGCGTTAGGGTTAGGGTTATTGTTAGGGTTAGGGTTAGTGTTAGGTTTTAGGGCAAGGGTTAGGGCTAGGGATGGGTAAGGTTAGGATTTGGGTTAGGGTGAGGGTGAGGGTGAGGGTGAGGGAGAGGGAGAGGGTGAGGGTTAGGGCTAGGTCTAGGGCTATGATTGGGCAAAGGTTAGGGTTTGGGCTAGGGCTAGGGTTAGGGCTAGGGCTAGGGCTAGGGCCAGGGCTAGGGCTAGGGCTAGGGCTAGGGCTAGGGCTAGGGCTAGGGCTAGGGCTAGGGTTTGGTTTATTCCTAGGCCTAGTGCTACGACTAGGGATAGGGATAAGGATAGGGTTAGGGCTAGGGTTAGGGCTAGGGTTAGGGTTAGGCTTAGGGCTAGGGCTAGGGCTTGGGCTTGGGCTAGGTTTAGGTTTCGGGTTAGGGTGAGGGTTAAGGCTAGGGTTAGGGTTAGGATTAGGCCTAGGCCTAGTGCTACGATTATGGCTATGGCTAAAGCTCGGGCTCGGGCTCGGGCTAGGATTAGGCTTAGGTCTAGGGATAGGTTTCGGGCTATTTCTACATCTACGGCCAGAGCTGGGCTAGGCTGTGGGTGAGGGTGAAGGTGAGGGTTAGTGTTAGGGCTAGCGCTAGGGCTAGGCTTACAGTTAGGGTTTGTGTTAGGGTTCCGGCTTGGATTAGGGCTAGGGCTAGGGTTAGGCTTAGGCTTAGGCTTACGCTTAGGGTTTAGGTTTAGGCCTAGTGCTACGGCTAGGGCTAGGGCTTAAGCTAGGGTCAGGGCTAGGCCTAGGGAAGGGCTGCGGCTAGAGTTAGCGCTAGGGCTAGGGTTAGAGCTAGGGCTAGTCCTAGGGCTAGGAATAGGACTAGGACTGGGATTAGGACTAGGACTAGGACTAGGGCTAGGGCTAGGGCTAGGGCTAGGGCTAGGGCTAGGGCTAGGGGTAGGGCTAGGGCTAGGGCTAGGGCTAGGGCTAGGGCTAGGGCTAGGGCTAGGGCTAGGGCTAGGGCTAGGGCTAGGGCTAGGGCTAGGGCTAGGGCTAGGGCTTGGGCTAGGCCTAGGGTTAGGGTTAGGATTAGGATTAGGCCTAGGCCTAGCGCTACGATTATGGCTATGGCTAAAGGTTGGGTTAGGATTCGGCTAGGGCTAGTGCTAGTGCTAGGGCTAGGGTTAGGGTTAAGGTTAGGGTTAGGGTTAGGGCTAGGTTTTAGGGCCAGGGTTAGGGCTAGGGGTAGGCTAAGGTTAGGGCTAGGATTAGGGCTAGGGTTAGGGCTAGGCCGAGGGCTAGGGCTAGGGCTAGGGCTAGGGCTAGGGCTAGGGCTAGATCTAGGGATAAGATTAGGGTAAGGGTTAGATTTTGCACTAGGGCTAGGGCTGGGCTCCTGTTAGGGTTAGGGTAAGGACTAGGACTAAGACTAGGACTGGGACTAGGACTACTTCTAGGGCTAGGGCTATGCTAGGTCTAGGCCAAGGGCTAGGGCTGGGGCTAGGTGTAGGGGTAGGGGTACGGCGAGGGCTAGGGCTAGGGCTAGGGCTAGGGCTAGAGCTAGGGCTAGATCTAGGGATAAGATTAGGGTTAGGGTTAGGGTTAGATTTTGCACTAGGGCTAGGGCTGGGCTATGGTTAGGGTTAGGGTTAGGACTAGGACTAAGACTAGGACTAGGACTAGGACTAGGACTACTTCTAGGGCTAGGGCTATGCTAGGCCTAGGCCGAGAGCTAGGGCTGGGGCTAGGGGTAGGGGTAGGGGTACGGCGAGGGCTAGGGCTAGTGCTAGGGCTAGGGCTAAGGCTAGGGCTAGGGCTAGGGCTAGGGCTAGGGCTAGGGCTAGGGCTAGGGCTAGGGCTAGGGCTAGGGCTAGGGCTAGGGCTAGGGCTAGGGCTAGGGCTAGGGCTAGGGTTAAGCTTAAAGTTAGGATTGGGCTAGTGCTAGTGCTAGTGCTAGGACTAGGGTTAGGGTTAAGTTTAGTGTTAGTGTTAGGGTTAGGGTTAGGTTTTAGGGCCAGGGTTAGGGCTCGGGCTGGGCTAAGGTTAGGGTTGGGGTTAGGCTTAGGGTTAGGTTTAGGGTTAGGTTTAGGGTGAGGGTTAGGGCTAGGTCTAGGTCTAGGTCTAGGTCTAGGTCTAGGTCTAGGGCTAGGGCTAGGGCTAGGGCTAGGGCTAGGGCTAGGGCTAGGGCTAGGGCTAGGGCTAGGGCTAGGGCTAGGGCTAGGCTTAGGGTGACGGTCAGGGCGATACGTTGGGCTAGGGCTAGATACAGGGCTGAGCTAGCGTGAAGGTGATGGTGATGGTGAGGGCTTGGGCTAGGGCTTGGGCTTGGGCTAGGGCTAGGGCTAGGGCTAGGGCTAGGGCTAGGGCTAGGGCTAGGGCTAGGGCTAGGGCTAGGGCTAGGGCTAGGGCTAGGGCTAGGGCTAGGGCTAGGGCTAGGGCTAGGGCTAGGGCTAGATCTAGGGATAAGATTAGGGTTAGGGTTAGGGTTAGGTTTAAATTTTGCATTAGGGCTAGGGCTGGGCTACGGTTAGGGTGAGGGTTAGGACTAGGACTAAGACTAGGACTAGGACTAGGACTAGGACTAGGACTACTTCTAGGGCTAGGGCTATGCTAGGCCTAGGCCCAGAGCTAGGGCTGGGGCTAGGGGTAGGGGTAGGTGTACGGCGAGTGCTAAGGCTAGGGCTAGGGCTAGGGCTAGGGCCAGGGCTAGGGCTAGTGCTAGGGCATGGGCCAGGGTTAGGGGTAGGGGTAGGGCTATTGCTAGCACTAGGGCCAGGCCAAGGCTAGGTTTAGGTTGAGGGAGAAGGTGAGGGTTAGGATTAAGGCTAGGGCTAAGGCTAGGGCTAGGGCTAGGGCTTGAGCCAGGGTTAGGGTTAGGGTTAGGGCTAGGGATAAGATTAGGGTTAGTTTTAGGGTTAGAGTTTGCACTAGGGCTAGCGCTGGGCTACGGTTAGGGTGAGGACTAGGACTAGGACTAGGACTAGGACTACTTCTAGGGCTAGGGCTATGCTAGGCCTAGGCCGAGGGCTAGGCCTAGCCCTAGCCCTAATCCTAACCCTAAATCTAACCCTAAACCTAACCCTAACCCAAACCCTAACCTTTGCCCAGTCGTAGACCTAGCCCTAACCCGCCCCCTCCCCCTCTCCCTCCCCCCTCTCCCTAACCCTACCCCTCCCCCTCCCCCCTCCCCCCTCCCCCTCACCCTCACCCTAACACTAACACTAACACTAACACTAACCCTAACACTAACCCTAGCCCTAGCACTAGCACTAGCAAAATCCTAACCTTAAGCTTAACCCTAGCCCTAGCCCTAGCCCTAGCCCTCGCCGTACCCCTAAACGTAATCCTACCCCAGCCCTAGCCCTTATCCTAGGCCTAGCATAGCCGTAGCCCTAGAAGTAGTCCTAGTCCTAGTCCTAGTCCTAACCCTAAACCTAGCCTAGCCCTAGCTCTAGTGCTAGCACTAACGCAAACACTATTCCAAACCCTAACCCTAACCCTAGCCCTAGTACTAGCCCTAGTCGTACCACTAGGCCTAAGCCTAAACCAAACCCTAGCCCTAGCCCTAGCCCTAGCCCTAGCACTAACCCTAGTCCTAGCCCTAGCCCTAGCCCTAGCCCTAGTCCTAGCCCAAGCCCTAGCCCAAGCCCTCACCATCACCATCACCCTCACGCTAGCTAAGCCCTGTATCTAGCCCTAGCCCAACGAGTCGCCCTGACCGTAACCCTAAGCCTAGCCCTAGCCCTAAGACTAGCCCTAGCCCTAGCCCTAACTCTCACCCTAAACCTAACCCTAACCCTAACCCAAACCCTAACCTTAGCCCAGTCATCGCCCTAGCCCTAGCCCTAACCCTCTTCCTCTCCCTCTCCCTCTCCCTCTCCCTCTCCCTCTCCCTCTTCCTCTCCCTCACCCCACCCAAACCCTAATCTTAGCCCAGCCCTAGCCCTAACCCTGTCCATAAAACCTAACCCTAACCATAACCCTAACACTAAACTTAACCCTAACCCTAGTCATAGCACTAGCCCAATCCTAACTTTAAGCTTAACCCTAGCCCTAGCCCTAGCCCTCGCCGTACCCCTACACCTACACCTAGCCCCAGCCCTAGACCTCGGCCTAGGTCTAGCGTAGCCCTAGCCCTAGAAGTAGTCCTAGTCCTAGTCCTAGTCTTAGTCCTAGTCCTAACCCTAACCATAACCGTAGCCCAGCCCTAGCCCTAATGCAAAACCTAACCCTATCTCTAACCCTAATCTTATCCCTAGATCTAGCCCTAGCCCTAGCCCTAGCCCTAGCCCTAGCCCTAGCCCTAGCCCTCGCCGTACCCCTACCCCTACCCCTAGCACCAGCCCTAGCCCTCGGCCTAGGCCTAGCATAGCCCGAGCCCTAGAAGTAGTCCTAGTCCTAGTCCTAGTCCTAGTCCTAGTCCTAGTCCTAGTCCTAACCCTAACCCTAACCGTAACCGTAACCGTAACCGTAGCCCAGCCCAAGCCCTAGTGCAAAATCTAACCCTAACCCTAATCTTATCCCTAGCCCTAGCCCTAGCCCTAGCCCTCGGCCTAGCCCTAACCCTAGCCCTAATCGTAGCCCTAACCTTAGCCCACCCCTAGCCCTAACCCTGGCCCTAAAACCTAGCCCTAACCCTAACACTAACACTAACCTTAAACCTAAACCTAGCCCAAGCTCTAGCACTAGCCCTAGCCGAATCCTAACCAGAGCTTTAGCACTAGCCATAATTGTAGCGCTAGGCCTAGGCCTAATCCTAATCCTAACCCTAGCCCTAGCCCTAGCCCTAGCCCTAGCCCTAGCCCTAGCCCTAGCCCTAGCCCTAGCCCTAGCCCTAGCCCTAGCCCTAGCCCTCGTACTAGCCCTAGCCCTAGCCCTAGCCCTCGTACTAGCCCTAGCCCTAGCCCTAGCCCTAGCCCTAGCCGTAGCACTAGGCCTAACCCTAACCCTAACCCTAAGCCTAAGCCTAAGCCTAACCCTAGCCCTAACCCAAGCCGGAACCCTAACACAAACCCTAACTCTAAGCCTAGTCCTAGCCCTAGCCCTAACACTAACCCTCACCTTCACCCTCACCCACAGCCTAGCCCAGCTCTGGCCGTAGAGGTAGAAATTGCCAGAAACCTATCCCTAGACATAAGCCTAATCCTAGCCCGAGCCCGAGCCCGAGCCCGAGCTTTAGCCATAGCCATAATCGTAGCACTAGGCCTAGGCCTAATCCTAACCCTAACCCTAGCTCTAACCTTTGCCCAGTCGTAGCCCTAGCCCTAACCCTCACCCTCAACCTCTCCCTCCCCCTCTCCCTAACCCTGACCCTGACCCTGACCCTGACCCTCACCCTCACCCTAACACTAACCCTAACACTAACCCTAACACTAACCCTAACCCTAACACTAACACTAACACTAACCCTAGCCCTAGCACTAGCCCTAGCCAAATCTTAACCTTAAGCTTAACCCTAGCCCTAGCCCTAGCCCTAGCCCTAGCCCTAGCCCTAGCCCTAGCCCTAGCCCTCGCCGTACCCCTAAACGTAATCCTACCCCAGCCCTTGCCCTCGGCCTAGGCCTAGCATAGCCCTAACCCTAGAAGTAGTCCTAGTCCTAGTCCGAGTCCGAGTCCTAACCGTAAACCTAGCCAGACTTGCTCTATTGCTAGCGCTAAAGCAAACGCTAATCCAAAGCCTAACCCTAACCCTAGCCCTAGTCGTACCACTAGGCCTAAGCCTAAACCATACCCTAGAACTAGCCCTAGCCCTAGCCCTAGCCCAAGCCCTAGCCCAAGCCCTCACCATCACCATCACCCTCACGCTAGCTCCACCCTGTATCTAGCCCTAGCCCAACGTGTCGCCCTGACCGTAACCCTAAGCCTAGCCCTAGCCCTAAGCCTAGCCCTAGCCCTAGCCCTAGCCCTAGCCCTAGCCCTAGCCCTAGCCGTAGCCCTAGTCCTAACCCTCACCCTAAACCTAAACCTAACCCTAACTCAAACCCTAACCTTAGCCCAGTCATCGCCCTAGCCCTAGCCCTAGCCCTAACCCTCTTCCTCTCCCTCTACCTGACCCCAACCCAAACCCTAACCTTAGCCCAGCCCTAGCCCTAACCCTGGCCCTAAAACCTAACCCTAACCCTAACCCTAACACTAAACTTAACCCTAACCCTAGTCCTAGCACTAGGATTAGCCCAATCCTAACTTTAAGCTTAACCCTAGCCCTAGCCCTAGCCATCGCCGTACCCCTACCCCTACCCCTAGCCCCAGCCATAGCCCTCGGCCTAGGAGTAGCATAGCCCTAGCCCTAGAAGTAGTCCTAGTCCTAGTCCTAGTCTTAGTCCTAGTCCTAACCCTAACCGTAGCCCAGCCCTAGCCCAACTGCAAAATCTAACCCTAACCCTAACCCTAATCTTATCCCTAGATCTAGCCCTAGCCCTAGCCCTAGCCCTAGCCCTAGCCCTAGCCCTAGCCCTAGCCCTAACCCTAGCCCTCGGCCTAGGCCTAGCATAGCCCTAGCCCTAGAAGTAGTCCTAGTCCTAGTCTTAGTCCTAGTCCTAACCCTAACCCTAACCGTAGCCCAGCCCTAGCCCTAGTGCAAAATCTAACCCTAACCCTAACCCTAATCTTATCCCTAGATCTAGATCTAGCCCTAGCCCTAGCCCTAGCCCTCGGCCTAGCCCTAATCCTAGCCCTAATCCTAGCCCTAACCTTAGCCCACCCCTAGCCCTAACCCTGGCCCTAAAACCTAGCCCTAACCCTAACACTAACCTTAACCCTAAACCTAGCCGTAGCACTAGCACTAGCCGAATCCTAACCCGAGCTTTAGCCATAGCCATAATCGTAGCGCTAGGCCAAGGCCTAATCCTAATCCTAACCCTAGCCCTAACCCTAGCCCTAGCCCTAGCCCTAGCCCTAGCCCTAGCCCTAGCCCTGGCCCTAGCCCTGGCCCTAGTCCTAGCCCTAGTCGTAATCACAGTCCTAGTCCTAGTCCTAGCCCTAGGCCTAGCCCTAGCCCTAACCCTAGCCCTAGTAGTAGCCCTAGCCGCAGCCCTTCCCTAGGCCTAGCCCTGACCCGAGCTTAAGCCCTAGCCCTAGCCGTAGCACTAGGCCTAACCCTAACCCTAAGCGTAAGCCTAAGCCTAAGCCTAAGCCTAAGCCTAGCCCTAACCCACGCCGGAACCCTAACACAAACACTAACTCTAAGCCTAGCCCTAGCCCTAGCCCTAAAACTAACCCTCACCTTCACCCTCACCCACAGCCTAGCCCAGCTCTGGCCGTAGATGTACAAATAGCCCTAGTGCTAGTGCTAGGGCTAGGGTTAGGGTTAAGGTTAGTGTTAGTGTTAGGGTTAGGGTTAGGTTTTAGGGCCAGGGTTAGGGCTAGAGCTGGGCCGAGGGCTAGGCCGAGGGCTAGGACTAGGGCTAGGGCTAGGGCTAGGCCGAGGGCTAGGCCGAGGGCTAGGGCTAGGGATAGGGATAGGGCTAGGGATAGGGCTAGGGCTAGGGCTAGGATTAAGCCTAGGCCTAGTGCTACGAATATGGCTATGGCTAAAGCTCGGTTCGGGTAATGCTCGTGCTCGGACTAGGAATAGGCTTAGGGCCAGGGTTAGGGTTAGGGCTATTGCTAGGACTAGGGCCAGGCCAGGGCTAGGTTTAGGTTGAGGGAGAAGGTGAGGCTTAGGATTAGGGCTAGGGCTAGGGCTAGGGCTAGGGTTGGGCTAGGGCTAGGGCTAGGGCTAGGGCTAGGGCTAGGGCTAGGGCTAGGGCTAGGGCTAGGGCTAGGGCTAGGGCTAGGGCTAGGGCTAGGGCTAGGGCTAGGGCTCTGGCTATTGCTAGGGCTAGGGCTAGGGCTAGGGCTAGGGCTAGGGCTAGGGCTAGGGCTAGGGCTAGGGCTAGGGCTAGGGCTAGGGCTAGGGCTAGGGCTAGGGCTAGGGCTTGGGCTTGGGCCAGTGTTAGGGTTAGGGTTAGGGCTAGGGATAAGTTTAGGGTTAGTGTTAGGGTTAGAGTTTGCACTAGGGCTAAGGCTCGGCTACGGTTAGGGTGAGGACTAGGACTAGGACTAGGACTAGGACTTGGACTAGTACTACTTCTAGGGTTAAGGCTATGCTAGGCCTAGGCCGAGGGCGAGGGCTGGGGCTGGGGCTAGGGGTAGGGGTAGGGGTACTTCGAGGGCTAGTGCTACGGCTAGGGTTAGGGTTAAGGTTAGTGTTAGGGTTAGGGTTAGGTTTTAGGGCCACGGTTAGGGCTAGGGCTGGGCTAAGGTTAGGGTTTGGGTGAGGGTGAGGGTGAGGGTTAGGGTTAGGGCTAGGGCTAGGGCTAGGGCTCGGGCTAGGGATAAGATGAGGGTTAGGGTTAGGGTTAGATTTTGCACTAGGGCTGGGCTACGGTTAGGTTTAAGGTTAGGACAAGGACTAAGACTAGGATTAGGACTAGGACTAGGACTACTTCTAGTGCTAGAGCTATGCTAGGCCTAGGCCGAGGTCTAGGGCTGGGGCTAGGGGTAGGGGTAGGGGTACGGCGAGGGCTAGGGCTAGGGCTAGGGCTAGGGCTAGGGCTATTTTTAAGCTTAAAGTTAGGATTGGGCTAGTGCTTGTGCTAGGACTAGGGTTAGGGTTAAGGTTAGTGTTAGGGTTAGGGTTAGGTTTTAGGGCCAGTGTTAGGGCTAGGGCTGGGCTAAGATTAGGGTTTGGGTTGGGGTGAGGGAGAGGGAGAGGGAGATGAAGAGGGTAAGGGCTAGGGCTAGGGCGATGACTGGGCTAAGGTTAGGGTTTGGGCTAGGGCTACGGCTAGGGCTAGGGCTAGGGCTAGGGCTAGCGCTAGCGCTAGCTCTAGGGCTAGGGCTAGGGCTAGGGCTAGGGCTAGGGCTAGCGCTAGCGCTAGATCTAGGGCTAGGGCTAGGGCTAGGGCTAGGGCTAGGGCTAGGGCTAGGGCTAGGGCTAGGGCTAGGGCTAGGGCTACGGCTACGGCTAGGGCTAGGGTTTGGTTTATTCCTAGGCCTAGTGCTACGACTAGGGATAGGGATAGGGATAGGGGTAGGGGTAGGGGTAGGGGTAGGCTTAGGCTTAGGGATAGGGATAGGGATAGGGCTTGGGCTTGGGCTTGGGCTAGGTTTAGGTTTAGGGTTAGGGTTAGGGTTAGGGCTAGGGTTAGGTTTAGGATTAGGCCTAGGCCTAGTGCTACGATTATGGCTATGGCTAAAGCTCGGGCTCGGGCTCGGGCTTGGGCTAGGATTAGGCTTAGGTCTAGGGATAGGTTTCGGGCTATTTCTACATCTACGGCCAGAGCTGGGCTATGCTGTGGGTGAGGGTGAAGGTGAGGGTTAGTGTTAGGGCTAGCGCTAGGGCTAGGCTTAGAGTTAGGGTTTGTGTTAGGGTTCTGGCTAGTGCTAGTGCTAGGACTAGGGTTAGGGTTAAGTTTAGTGATAGGGTTAGGGTTAGGGTTAGGGTTAGGTTTTAGGGCCAGGGTTAGGGCTCGGGCTAGGCTAAGGTTAGGGTTTGGGTTGGGGTGAGGGAGACGGAGAGGGAGAGGAAGAGGGTTAGGGTGAGGTCTAGGGCGATGACTGGGCTAAGGTTAGGGTTTGGGTTAGGGTGAGGGTGAGGGTTAGGGTGAGGGTGAGGGTTAGGGCTAGGGCTAGGGCTAGGGTTACGGCTAGGGCTAGGGCTAGGGCTAGGGCTAGGGCTAGGGCTAGGGCTAGGGCTAGGCTTAGGGCTAGGGCTAGGCTTAGGGTTACGGTCAGGGCGACACGTTCGGCTAGGGCTAGATACAGGGCTGAGCTAGCGTGAGCGTGATGGTGATGGTGAGGGCTTGGGCTAGGGCTTGGGCTAGGGCTAGGGCTAGGGCTAGGGCTAGGGCTAGGGCTAGGGCTAGGGCTAGGGCTAGGGCTAGGGCTAGATCTAGGGATAAGATTAGGGTTAGGGTTAGGGTTAGGGTTAGATTTTGCATTAGGGCTAGGGCTGGGCTAAGGTTAGGGTTAGGGTGAGGACTAGGACTAAGACTAGGACTAGGACTAGGACTACTTCTAGGGCTTTGGTTATGCTAGGCCTAGGCCGAGGGCTAGGGCTGGGGCTAGGCGTAGGTGTAGGTGTACGGCGAGTGCTAGGGCTAGGGCTAGGGCTAGGGCTAGGGCTTGGGCCAGGGTTAGGGTTAGGGTTAGGGTTAGGGCTATTGCTAGGACTAGGGCCAGGCCAGGGCTAGGTTTAGGTTGAGGGAGAAGGTGAGGGTTAGGATTAGGGCTAGGGCTAAGGTTAGGGCTAGGGCTAGGGCTAGGGCTAGGGCTAGGGCTAGGGCTAGGGCTAGGGCTAGGGCTAGGGCTTGGGCCAGGGTTAGGGTTAGGGTTAGGGTTAGGGCTATTGGTAGAACTAGGGCCAGGCCAAGGCTAGGTTTAGGTTGAGGGAGAAGGTGAGGGTTAGGATTAGGGCTAGGCCTAAGGCTAGGGCTAGGGCTAGGGCTTGAGCCAGGGTTAGGGTTAGGGATAGGGCTAGGGATAAGATTAGGGTTAGTGTTAGGGTTAGAGTTTGCAGTAGGGCTAGGGCTGGGCTACGGTTAGGGTGAGGACTAGGACTAGGACTAGGACTAGGACTAGGACTACTTCTAGGGCTACGGCTATGCTAGGCCTAGGACGAGGGCTAGGCCTAGCCCTAGCCTTAATCCTAACCCTAACCCTAAACCTAACCCTAAACCCTAACCCTCACCCTAACCCTCATCCTCACCCTCTCCCTCCCCCTCTCCCTAACCCACACCATCACCCTCACCCTCACCCTAACACTAACCCTAACCCTAACCCTAACACTAACCCTAACACTAACCCTAGCCCTAGCCCTAGCCCTAGCCCAATCCTAACCTTAAGCTTAACCCTAGCCCTAGCCCTAGCCTTAGCCCTAGCCCTCACCGTACCCCTACCCCTACCCTTAGCCCCAGCCCTAGACCTCGGCCTAGGCCTAGCCTAGCCCTAGCCCTAGAAGTAGTCCTAGTCCTAGTCCTAGTCTTAGTCCTAGTCCTAACCCTAACCCTAACCGTAGCCCAGCCCTAGCCCTAGTGCAAAATCTACCCCTAACCCTAAAGCTAATCTTATACCTAGATCTAGCCCTAGCCCTAGCCCTAGCCCTAGCCCTAGCCCTCGCCGTACCGCTACCCCTACACCTAGCCCCAGCCCTAGCCCTCGGCCTAGGCCTAGCATAGCCCGAGCCCTAGAAGTAGTCCTAGTCCTAGTCCTAGTCCTAGTCCTAGTCCTAGTCCTAGTCTTAGTCCTAGTCCTAACCCTAACCCTAACCCTAACCCTAACCCTAACCGTAACCGTAGCCCAGCCCTAGCCCTAGTGCAAAATCTAACCCTAACCCTAACCCTAATCTTATCCCTAGCCCTAGCCCTAGCCCTAGCCCTAGCCCTAGCCCTAGCCCTAGCCCTAACCCTAGTCCTAGCCCTAGCCCTCGGCCTAGCCCTAACCCTAGCCCTAATCCTAGCCCTAAACTTAGCCCACCCCTAGCCCTAACCCTGGCCCTAAAACCTAGCCCTAACACTAACACTAACCTTAACCCTAACCCTAGCACTAGCACTAGCACTAGCACTAGCCCTAGCCGAATCCTAACCCGATCTTTAGCCATAGCCATAATCGTAGCGCTAGGCCTCGGCCTAATCCTAATCCTAACCCTAACCCTAACCCTAGCCCTAGCCCTAGCCCTAGCCCTAGCCCTAGCCCTAGCCCTAGCCCTAGCCCTAGCCCTAGCCCTAGCCCTAGCCCTAGCCCTAGCCCTAGCCCTAGCCCTAGCCCTATTCCTACTCCTAATCCCAGTCCTAGTCCTATTCCTAGCCCTAGGACTAGCCCTAGCCCTAACCCTAGCCCTAGCGCTAACCCTAGCCGCAGCCCTTCCCTAGGCCTAGCCCTGACCCTATCTTAAGCCCTAGCCCTAGCCGTAGCACTAGGCCTAACCATAACCCTAAGCGTAAGCCTAAGCCTAAGCCTAGCCCTAGCCCTAGCAGTAACCCAAGCCGGAACCCTAACACAAACCCTAACTCTAAGCCTAGCCCTAGCGCTAGCCCTAACACTAACCCTCACCTTCACCCTCACCCACAGCCTAGCCCAGCTCTGGCCGTAGATGTAGAAATAGCCCGAAACCTATCCCTAGACCTAAGCCTAATCCTAGCCCGAGCTCGAGCCCGAGCCCGAGCTTTAGCCATAGCCATAATCGTAGCACTAGGCCTAGGCCTAATCCTAACCCTAACCCTAACCCTAGCCCTAACCCTAGCCCTAACCCTAACCCTAACCCTAAACCTAGCCCAAGCCCAAGCCCAAGCCCTAGCCCTAGCCCTAAGCCTAACCCTAACCCTAGCCCTAGCCCTAGCCCTAACCCTATCCCTATCCCTATCCCTATCCCTAGTTGTAGCACTAGGCCTAGGAATAAACCAAACACTAGCCCTAGCCCTAGCCTTAGCCCTAGCCCTCACCGTACCCCTACCCCTACCCCTAGCCCCAGCCCTAGACCTCGGCCTAGGCCTAGCCTAGCCCTAGCCCTAGAAGTAGTCCTAGTCCTAGTCCTAGTCTTAGTCCTAGTCCTAACCCTAACCCGAATCGTAGCCCAGCCCTAGCCCTAGTGCAAAATCTACCCCTAACCCTAAAGCTAATCTTATCCCTAGCCCTAGCCCTAGCCCTAGCCCTAGCCCTAGCCCTAGCCCTAGCCCTAGCCCTAGCCCTCGCCGTACCCCTACCCCTACCCCTAGCCCCAGCCCTAGCCCTCGGCCTAGGCCTAGCATAGCCCGAGCCCTAGAAGTAGTCATAGTCCTAGTCCTAGTCCTAGTCTTAGTCCTAGTCCTAACCCTAACCCTAACCGTAACCGTAGCCCAGCCCTAGCCCTAGTGCAAAATCTAACCCTAACCCTAACCCTAATCTTATCCCTAGCCCTAGCCCTAGCCCTAGCCCTAGCCCTAGCCCTAGCCCTAGCCCTAGCCCTAGCCCTCGGCCTAGCCCTACCCCTAGCACTAATCCTAGCCCTAAACTTAGCCCACCCCTAGCCCTAACCCTGGCCCTAAAACCTAGCCCTAACACTAACACTAACCTTAACCCTAACCCTAGCCCTAGCACTAGCACTAGCCCTAGCCGAATCCTAACCCAACCTTTAGCCATAGCCATAATCGTAGCGCTAGGCCTCGGCCTAATCCTAATCCTAACCCTAACCCTAACCCTAGCCCTAGCCCTAGCCCTAGCCCTAGCCCTAGCCCTAGCCCTAGCCCTAGCCCTAGCCCTAGCCCTAGCCCTAGCCCTAGCCCTACTCCTAATCCCAGTCCTAGTCCTATTCCTAGTCCTAGGACTAGCCCTAGCCCTAACCCTAGCCCTAGCGCTAACCCTAGCCGCAGCCCTACCCTAGGCCTAGCCCTGACCCTAGCTTAAGCCCTAGCCCTAGCCGTAGCACTAGGCCTAACCATAACCCTAAGCGTAAGCCTAAGCCTAAGCCTAGCCCTAGCCCTAGCAGTAACCCAAGCCGGAACCCTAACACAAACCCTAACTCTAAGCCTAGCCCTAGCGCTAGCCCTAACACTAACCCTCACCTTCACCCTCACCCACAGCCTAGCCCAGCTCTGGTCGTAGATGTAGAAATAGCCCGAAACCTATCCCTAGACCTAAGCCTAATCCTAGCCCGAGCTCGAACCCGAGCCCGAGCTTTAGCCATAGCCATAATCGTAGCACTAGGCCTAGGCCTAATCCTAACCCTAACCCTAACCCTAGCCCTAACCCTAGCCCTAACCCTAAACCTAAACCTAAACCTAGCCCAAGCCCAAGCCCAAGCCCTAGCCCTAGCCCTAGCCCTAAGCCTAACCCTAACCCTATCCCTAGCCCTAACCCTATCCCTATCCCTATCCCTATCCCTAGTTGTAGCACTAGGCCTAGGAATAAACCAAACACTAGCCCTAGCCCTAGCCTTAGCCCTAGCCCTCACCGTACCCCTACCCCTACCCCTAGCCCCAGCCCTAGACCTCGGCCTAGGCCTAGCCTAGCCCTAGCCCTAGAAGTAGTCCTAGTCCTAGTCCTAGTCTTAATCCTAGTCCTAACCCTAACCCGAATCGTAGCCCAGCCCTAGCCCTAGTGCAAAATCTACCCCTAACCCTAAAGCTAATCTTATCCCTAGATCTAGCCCTAGCCGTAGCCCTAGCCCTAGCCCTAGCCCTCGCCGTACCCCTACCCCTACACCTAGCCCCAGCCCTAGCCCTCGGCCTAGGCCTAGCATAGCCCGAGCCCTAGAAGTAGTCCTAATGCTAGTCCTAGTCCTAGTCCTAGTCTTAGTCCTAGTCCTAACCCTAACCCTAACCGTAACCGTAGCCCAGCCCTAGCCCTAGTGCAAAATCTAACCCTAACCCTAACCCTAATCTTATCCCTAGCCCTAGCCCTAGCCCTAGCCCTAGCCCTAGCCCTCGGCCTAGCCCTAACCCTAGCCCTAATCCTAGCCCTAAACTTACCCCACCCCTAGCCCTAACCCTGGCCCTAAAACCTAGCCCTAACACTAACACTAACCTTAACCCTAACCCTAGCCCTAGCCCTAGCACTAGCACTAGCACTAGCCGAATCCTAACCCGACCTTTAGCCATAGCCATAATCGTAGCGCTAGGCCTCGGCCTAATCCTAATCCTAACCCTAACCCTAACCCTAGCCCTAGCCCTAGCCCTAGCCGTAGCCCTAGCCCTAGCCCTATTCCAATTCCTACTCCTAATCCCAGTCCTAGTCCTATTCCTAGCCCTAGGACTAGCCCTAGCCCTAACCCTAGCCCTAGCGCTAACCCTAGCCGCAGCCCTTCCCTAGGCCTAGCCCTGACCCTAGCTTAAGCCCTAGCCATAGCCGTAGCATTAGGCCTAACCCTAACCCTAAGCGTAAGCCTAAGCCTAAGCCTAACCCTAGCCCTAGCAGTAACCCAAGCCGGAACCCTAACACAAACCCTAACTCTAAGCCTAGCCCTAGCGCTAGCCCTAACACTAACCGTCACCTTCACCCTCACCCACAGCCTAGCCCAGCTCTGGCCGTAGATGTAGAAATAGCCCGAAACCTATCCCTAGAACTAAGCCTAATCCTAGCCCGAGCCCGAGCCCGAGCCCGAGCTTTAGCCATAGCCATAATCGTAGCACTAGGCCTAGACCTAATCCTAACCCTAACCCTAGCCCTAACCCTAGCCCTAACCCTAACCCTAAACCTAAACCTAGCCCAAGCCCAAGCCCTAGCCCTAGCCCTAACCCTAACCCTAACCCTAGCCCTAACCCTATCCCTATCCCTATCCCTATCCCTATCCCTAGTTGTAGCACTAGGCCTAGGAATAAACCAAACACTAGCCCTAGCCGTAGCCGTAGCCCTAGCCCTAGCCGTAGGCCTCGCCCTAGCCCTAAACCTAGCCCTAGCCCAAACCCTAACATTTGCCCAATCATAGCCCTAGCCCTAGCCCTAACCCTCACCCTCTCCCTCACCCTCACCCTCACCCTAACCCAAATCCTAACCTTACCCAGCCCTAGCCCTAACCCTTGCCCTAAAACCTAACACTAACCCTAACCCTAACACTAACCCTAACGCTAACCCTAACCCTAACCCTAGCCCTAGCACTAGCCCTAGCCCAATCCTAACTTTAACCTTAACCCTAGCCCTAGCCCTCGCCCTACCCCTAACCCTAATCCTACCCCAGCCCTAGCCCTTGGCCTAGGCCTAGCACAGCCCTAGCCATAGAAGTAGTCTTAGTCCTAGTCCTAGTCCTACTAATAGTCCTAGTCCTAGTCCTAGTCCTAACCCTAACCCTAATCTTATCCCTAGAACTAACCCTAACCCTTACCCTAACCCTAGCCCAAGCCCAAGCCCTAGCCCTAAGGCTAACCCTAGCCCTAGCCCTAGCCCTAGTCGTACCACTAGGCCTACGCCTAAACCAAACCCTAACCCAAATCCTAGCCCTAGCCCTAGCCCTAGCCCTAGCCCTAGCCCTAGCCCTAGCCCTAGCCCTAGCCCAAGCCATAGCCCTCACCCTCACCCTCACCCTCACCCTCACCCTCACCCTCACGCTAGCTCAGCCCTGTATCGAGCCCTAGCCAAACCCGTCGCCTTGACCGTAACCCTAACATTAGCCCTAGCCCTAGCCCTAGCGCTAGCCCTAGCCCTCGCCCTTGCCCTCGCCCTAGCCCTCACCCTCGCTCTCGCCCTCGCCCTCGCCTTAGCCCTAGCCCTAGCCCTAACCCTAACCCTCACCCTCACCCTAACCCAAACCCTAACCTTAGCCCAGCCGTAGCCCTAACACTGGCCCTAAAACCTAACCCTAACCCTAACACTAACACTAACCATAACCCTAACCCTAGCCGTAGCACTAGCCCTCGAGGTACCCCTACCCCTACCCCTAGCCCCAGCCCCAGCCCTCGCCCTCGGCCTAGGCCTGGCATAGCCTTAACCCTAGAAGTAGTCCTAGTCCTAGTCCAAGTCCTAGTCCTAGTCCTAGTCCTAGTCCTAACCCTAACCGTAGCCCAGCACTAGCCCTAGTGCAAACTCTAACCCTAACCCTAACCCTAACCCTAACCCTAATCTTATCCCTAGCCCTAACCCTAACCCTAACCCTAACCCTAACCCTGGCCCAAGCCCAAGTCCTAGCCCTAGCCCTAGCCCTAAGCCTAACCCGGGCCCTAGCCGTAGCCCTAATACTAACCCTCACCTTCACCCTCACCCTAACCCTAGCCCTGGCCTGGCCCTAGTCCTAGCAATAGCCCTAACCCTAACCCTGGCCCTACACCTAATCCTAGCCCGAGCCCGAGCCCAAGCCCGAGCTTTAGCCATAGCCATAATCGAAGCACTAGGCCTAGGCCTAGGCCTAGGCCTAATCCTAACCCTGACCCTAGCCCTAGCCCTAGCCCTAGCCCTAGCCCTAGCCCTAGTCCTAGTCCTAGCCCTAGCCCTAGCCCTACCCGCAGCCCTTCCCTAGTCCTAGCCCTGACCCTACCTTAAGCCCTAGCCCTAGCCGTAGCACTAGGCCTAACCCTAACCCTAAGCCTAAGCCTAAGCCTAAGCCTAAGCCTGGCCCTAACCCAAGCCGGAATCCTAACACAAACCCTAACTCTAAGCCTAGCGCTAGCCCTAGCCCTAACACTAATCCTCACATTCACCCTCACCCTCAGCCTAGCCCTGCTCTGGCCGTAGATGTAGAAATAGCCCGAAACCTATCCCTAGACCTAAGCCTAATCCTAGCCCGAGCCCGAGCCCGAGGTTTAGCCATAGCCATAATCGTAGCACTAGGCCTAGGCCTAATCCTAACCCTAACCCTAGCCCTAACCCTAGCCCGAACCCTAAACCTAAACCTAGCCCAAGCCCGAGCCCTAGCCCTAAGCCTAACCCTAAGCCTAACCCTAGCCCTAACCCTATCCCTATCCCTATCCCTAGTCTTAGCACTAGGCCTAGGCCTAAACCAAACCCTAGCCCTAGCCCTAGCCCTAGCCCTAGCCCAAGCCCTAGCCCTAGCCCTAGCCCTAACCTTAGCCCTAGCCCAAACCCTAACGTTTGCCCAGTCATAGCCCTAGCCCTAACCCTCACCCTCACCCTCTCCCTCTCCCTCACCCTCACCCTAACTCTAACCCAAACCCTAACCTTACCCAGCCCTAGCCCTAACCCTTGCCCTAAAACCTAACACTAACCCTAACACTAACCCAAACGCTAACCGTAACCCTAACCCTAACCCTAAGCCTAGCACTAGCGGTAGCCATAGCCCAATCCTAACCTTACCCTTAACCCTAGCCCTCGCCGTACCCATAACCCTAATCCTACCCCAGCCCTAGCCCTCGGCCTAGGCCTAGCACAGCCCTAGCCCTAGAAGTAGTCCTAGTCCTAGTCCTAGTCCTAGTCCTAGTCCTAGTCCTAGTCCTAGTCCGAGTCCGAGTCCGAGTCCGAGTCCGAGTCCGAGTCCTAGTCCTAACCCTAAACCTAATCCTAGCCCAGGCCTAGCTCTAGTGCTAGGGCTAACGCAAACGCTAACCCAAACCCTAACCCTAATCTTATCCCTAGCCCTAACCCTAACCATTACCACAACCCTAGCCCAAACCCAAGCCCTAGCCCTAAGGCTAACCCTAGCCCTAGCCCTAGCCCTAGCCCTAGTCGTACCACTAGGCCTAAGCCTAAACCAAACCCTAACCCTAATCCTAGCCCTAGCCCTAGCCCTAGCCCTAGCCCTAGCCCTAGCCCTAGCCCTAACCCTAGCCCTAGCGCTAGCCCAAGCCCTAGCCATCACCCTCACCCTCACCCTCACCCTCACGCTAGCTCAGCCATGTATCTAGCCCTAGCCCAACTCGTCGCCCTGACCGTAACCCTAACATTAGCCCTAGCCCTAGCCCTAGCCCTAGCCCTAGCCCTAGCCCTAGCCCTAGCCTTAGCCCTAACCCTCACCCTCACCCTAACCCAAACCCTAACCGTAGCCCAGTCATCGCCCTAGCCCTAACCCTTTTCATCTCCCACTCCCTCTACCTCACCCCAACCCAAACCCTAACCTTAGCCCAGCCCTAGCCCTAACCCTGGCCCTAAAACCTAACCCTAACCCTAACACTAACCTTAACCCTAACCCTAGTCCTAGCACTAGCACTAGCCCAATCCTAACTTTAAGCTTAACCCCAGCCCTAGCCCTAGCCTTAGCCCTCGCCGTACCACTACCCCTACCCCTAGCCCCAGCCCTAGACCTCGGCCTAGGCCTAGCATAGCCCTAGCCCTAGAAGTAGTCCTAGTCCTAGTCCTAGTCTTAGTCCTAGTCCTAACCCTAACCCTAACCGTAGCCCAGCCCTAGCCCTAGTGCAAAATCTAACCCTAACCCTAACCCTAATCTTATCCCTAGATCTAGCCCTAGCCATATCCCTATCCCTATCCCTAGCCCTAGCCCTCGCCCTCGCCGTACCCCTACCCCTACACCTAGCCCCAGCCCCAGCCCTAGTCCTAGTCCTAGTCTTAGTCCTAGTCCTAACCCTAACGCTAACCGTAGCCCAGCCCTAGCCCTAGTGCAAAATCTAACCCTAACCCTAACCCTAATCTTATCCCTAGATCTAGCCCTAGCCATATCCCTATCCCTATCCCTATCCCTAGCCCTCGCCCTCGCCGTACCCCTACCCCTACACCTAGCCCCAGCCCCAGCCCTAGCCCTAGTGCAAAATCTAACCCTAACCCTAACCCTAATCTTATCCCTAGCCCTAGCCCTAGCCCTAGCCCTAGCCCTAACCCTAACCCTAACCCTCACCCTCACCCTAACCCAAACCCTAAACTTAGCCCAGCCCTAGCCCTAACCCTGGCCCTAAAACCTAACCCTAACCCTAACACTAACACTAACCTTAACCCTAACCCTAGCCGTAGCACTAGCCCTCGAAGTACCCCTACCCCTACCCCTAGCCCCAGCCCAGCCCTCGGCCTCGGCCTCGGCCTAGCATAGCCTTAACCCTAGAAGTAGTACTAGTCCAAGTACAAGTCCTAGTCCTAGTCCTCACCCTAACCGTAGCCCAGCCCTAGCCCTAGTGCAAACCCTAACCCTAACACTAACCCTAATCTTATCCCTAGCCCTAACCCTAACCCTAACCCCGGCCCAAGCCCAAGGCCTAGCCCTAGCCCTAGCCCTAGCCCTAGCCCTAGCCCTAATCCTAAGCCTCACCTTCTCCCTCACCCTAAACCTAGCCCTGGCCTGGCCCTAGTCCTAGCTATAGCCCTAACCCTAACCCTGGCCCTAAGCCTATTCCTAGTCCGAGCCCGAGCATTAGCCCGAACCGAGCTTTAGCCATAGCCATATTCGTAGCACTAGGCCTAGGCCTAGGCTTAATCCTAACCCTAACCCTAGCCCTAGCCCTAGCCCTAGCCCTAGCCCTAGCCCTAGCCCTAGCCCTAGCCCTAGCCCTAGCCCTCGGCCTACCCCTCGGCCTACCCCTCGGCCTAGCCCTAGCCCTAACCCTAGCCCTAACCTTAGCCCAGCTCTAGCCCTAACTCTGGCCCTAAAACCTAACCCTAACCCTAACCCTAACATTAACCATAACCCTAACCCTAGCCCTAGCCCTAGCACTAGCACTAGGGCTATTTCTACATCTACGGCCAGAGCTGGACTAGGCTGTGGGTGAGGGTGAAGGTGAGGGTTAGTGTTAGGGCTAGGGCTAGGGCTAGGGCTAGGCTTAGAGTTAGGGTTTGTGTTAGGGTTCCGGCTTGGGTTAGGGCTAGGCTTAGGCTTAGGCTTAGGCTTACGCTTAGGGTTAGGGTTAGGCCTAGTGCACGACTAGGGCTAGGGCTTAAGCTAGGGTCAGGGCTAGGCCTAGGGAAGGGCTGCGGCTAGGGCTAGGGCTAGGGCTAGGGTTAGGGCTAGGCCTAGGCCTAGGCCTAGGGCTAGGACTAGGACTGTGATTAGGGCTAGGGCTAGGGCTAGGGCTAGGGCTAGGGCTAGGGCTAGGGCTAGGGCTAGGGCTAGGGCTAGGGTTAGGATTAGGATTAGGATTAGGATTAGGCCTAGGCCTAGCGCTACGATTATGGCTATGGCTAAAGCTCGGGTTAGGATTCGGCTAGGGCTAGTTCTAGTGCTAGGGCTAGTGTTAGTGTTAAGGTTAGTGTTAGTGTTAGGGTTAGGGCTAGGTTTTAGGGCCAGGGTTAGGGCTAGGGGTGGGCTAAGGTTCTGGCTAGGATTAGGGCTAGGGCTAGGGCTAGGGCTAGGGCTAGGGCTAGGGCTATGCTAGGCCTAGGCCGAGGGCTAGGGCTGGGGCTAGGTGTAGGGGTAGGGGTACGGCGAGGGCTAGGGCTAGGGCTAGGGCTAGGGTTAGGGCTAGGGCTAGGGCTAGATCTAGGGATAAGATTAGGGTTAGGGTTTGGGTTAGATTTTGCACTAGGGCTAGGGCTGGGCTACGGTTAGGGTTAGGGTTAGGACTAGGACTAAGACTAGGACTAGGACTAGGACTACTTCTAGGGCTAGGGCTATGCTAGGCCTAGGCCGATGGCTAGGGCTGGAGCTAGGTGTAGGGGTAGGGGTACGGCGAGGGCTAGGGATAGGGCTAGGGCTAGGGCTAGGGTTAAGCTTAAAGTTAGGATTGGGCTAGTGCTAGGACTAGGGTTAGGGTTAAGTTTAGTGTTAGGGTTATGGTTAGGGTTAGGTTTTAGGGACAGTGTTAGGGCTAGGGCTGGGCTAAGATTAGGGTTTGGGTTGGGGTGAGGGAGAGGGAGAGGGAGAGGGAGAGGGAGAGGGAGAGGGAGAGGGAGAGGGAGAGGGAGAGGGAGAGGGTTAGGGCTAGGGCTAGGGCGATGACTGGGCTAAGGTTAGGGTTTGGGTTAGGGTTAGGGTGAGGGTGAGGGTGAGGGTGAGGGTTAGGGTGACGGTTAGGGCTAGGGCTAGGGCTAGGGCTAGGGCTAGGGCTAGGGCTAGGGCTAGGGCTAGGGCTAGGGCTAGGGCTAGGCTTAGGGTTACGATCAGGGCAACTCGTTGGGCTAGGGCTAGATACAGGGCTGAGCTAGCGTGAGGGTGATGGTGATGGTGAGGGCTTGGGCTAGGGCTTGGGCTAGGACTAGGGCTAGGGCCAGGGCTAGGGCTAGGGCTAGTACTAGGGCTAAGGCTAGGGCTAGGGCTAGGGTTTGGTTTAGGCTTAGGCCTAGTGGTACGACTAGGGCTAGGACTAGGGCTAGGGTTAGGGTAAGGGTTTGGAATAGTGTTTGTGTTAGCGCTAGCACTAGAGCTAGAGTTAGGGCTGGGCTAGGTTTAGGGTTAGGACTAGGACTAGGATTAGGACTAGGACTACTTCTAGGGCTAGGGCTATGCTAGGCCTAGGACGAGGGCTAGGGCTGGGGTAGGATTACGTTTAGGGGTACGGCGAGGGCTAGGGCTAGGGCTCGGGTTAAGCTTAAGGTTAGGATTGGGCTAGGGCTAGTGCTAGGGCTAGGGTTAGTGTTAGGGTTAGTATTAGGGTTAGTGTTAGGGTGAGGGTCAGGGTCAGGGTGAGGGTGAGGGTGAGGGTGAGGGTTAGGGAGAGGGTGAGGGAGAGGGTAAGGGTGAGGGTTAGGGCTTGGGCTACAACTGGGCAAAGGTTAGGGTTTGGGTTAGGGTTAGGTTTAGGGTTAGGGTTAGGGTTAGGATTAGGGCTAGGGCTAGGCCTAGCCCTCGGCTTAAGCCTAGCATAGCCCTAGCCCTAGAGGTAGTCCTAGTCCGAGTCCTCACCCTAACCTTAGCCCAGCCCTAGCCCTAGTGCAAACTCTAACCCTAACACTAACCCTAATCTTATCCCTAGCCCTAACCCTAACCCTAAACCTGGCTCAAGCCCTAGCCCTAGCCCTACCCTTAGCCCTAGCCCTAATCCTAACCCTCACCTTTTCCCTCAACCTAAACCTAGCCTTGGCCTGGCCCTAGTCCTAGCAATAGCCCTAACCCTAACCCTAACCCTAACCCTGGCCCAAGCCCTAGCCCTAGCTAGGGCTAGGGTTAGGGTTAGGGTTAGGGTTACTGTTAGGGTTCGTGTAAGGGTTAGTGTTAGGTTTTAGGGCAAGGGTTCGTGCTAGGGCTGGGCTAAGGTTAGGGTTTGGGTGAGGGTGAGGGTGAGGGAGAGGGAGAGGGTTAGGGTGAGGGTGAGTGTTAGGGTGAAATTGAGGGTGAGAGTGAGGGTGAGGGTTAGGGCTAGGGCTAGGGCTAGGGCTAGGGCTAGGGCTAGGCTTAAGGCTAGGCTTAGGGCTAGGGCTAGTGTTATGGTTAGGATTAGGGCGACAGGTTGGGCTAGGGCTAGAGCCAGGGCTGAGGTAGCGTGAGGGTGAGGGCTAGGGCTAGGGTAAGGATTAGGCCTAGGCCTAGGCCTAGTACTACGACTATGGCTATGGCTAAAACTCGGTGGACCGCTCGGGCTCGGGCTCAGGCTAGGTTTAGCTGTAGGGCTAGGGTTAGGGGTAGATCTATTGCTAGGACTAGGGCCAGGCCAGGGCTAGGGTGAGGGTGATTGTGAAGGTGAGGGTTAGTGTTAGGGCTAGGGCTAGGGCTAGGGCTAGGGTTAGGGCTAGGGCTAGAGCTAGGGCTAGGGCTAGGGCTAGGGCTAGGGCTAGGGCTAGGGCTAGGGCTAGGGCTAGGGCTAGGGCTAGGGCTAGGGCTAGGGCCAAGGCTAGGGCTAGGGTTAGGGTTAGGGTTAGGGTTAGTGCTGGGTTAGGGTTAGGGTTAGGGTTAAGGTTCGGGCAAAGTTAGGCTTAGGGTTAGGGTTACGTTTAGGGTTACAGGAAGGGTTAGGCCTAGGCCTAGGCCTAAGCCTAGTGCTACGAGTAGGGCTAGGGCTATGGCTAGGGTCAGGACCAGGGTTAATGCTAGTGCTATGGCTATGGCTAGGGCTGGGTTAAGGTGAGGTTTTGGGTTAGGGTTAGGGTTAGTGTGAAGGTGAGGGAGAGGGTTAGAGTGAGGGTTAGGGCTAGGGCTAGGGCTAGGGCTGGGCTAAGGTTAGGGTTTGGGTTAGGTTTAAGGTTAGGGTTAGGGTTAGGGCTAGGGCTAGGGCTAGAGTAAGGGCTAGGGCTAGGGTTAGGGCTAGGGCTAGGGCTAGTGTTAGGGCTAGGGCTAGGGCTAGGTTTAGGGCTAGGGCTATTGTTAGGGATAGGGTTAGGGCTATGGGTTGGGCTAGGGCTAGAGCCAGGGCTGAGCTAGTGTTAGGGTTAGGGTTAGGGCTCAGGGTAGGGTTAGCGCTAGGGCTAGGGCTAGGGCTAGGGCTAGGGCTGCGGCTAGTGCTAGTGCTAGTGCTAGTGCTTGGGCTCGCGCTGGGCTAAGTTTGGGGATTGGGTTAGGGTGAGGGTGAGGGTGAGGGTCAGGGTGATGGCTAGGCCTAGGGCTAGGGCTAGGGCTAGGGCTAGGGTTGGGGTTAGGGTTAGGGTTAGGGTTAGGGTTAGGGTTAGGGTTAGGGTTAGGGTTAGGGTTAGGGTTAGGGTTAGGGTTAGGGTTAGGGTTTTGTTTAGGCCTACGACTAGTGCTACAACTAGGGCTAGGGCTAGGGCTCGTGCTCGTGCTCATGCTCAAGCTCAAGCTCAAGCTCGGGGTAGGGCTCGGGCTCGGGCTCAGGCTAGGGCTAGGGCTAGGATTATGCTTAGGGGTAGGATTAGGTTTAGGGCTATTTCTACGGCAATGGCGAGGGCAGGGCTAGGGTGAAGGTGAGGGTTAGTGTTAGTATTAGTGTTTGGGCTAGGGCTAGGGCTAGGGCTAGGGCTACGGCTAGGGTTAGGCTTACGGCTCGGGCTCGGGCTCGGGCTTGGGTTACCATTAGAGTTATGGCTATGGCAAGGGCCTGGCATGGGTTAGGTTTATGCTTAGGGTTAGGGTAAGGGTTAGGCTTCGGGTTAGAGTTAGGGTTAGTGGTAGGCCTAGGGCTAGGGTTAGCGTAAGGGCTAGGGCTAGGGCTAGGGTTAGGGCAAGGGCTAGGGCTAGGGCTAGGCTGTAGGTAGGGCTAGGGCTAGGGTTAGTGTTAGGGTTAGGGCTACAGGTTGGGCTAGGGCTAGAGCCAGGGCTCAGCTAGCATGAGTGTGAGTGTGAGTGTGAGTGTGAGGGCTAGGGCTAGGGCTAGGGCTAGGGCAAGGGCTAGGGCTAGGTGTAGTGTAGAGCTATGCCTAGGGCTAGGTCTAGGTCTAGGTCTAGGGCTAGGTGTAGTTTAGAGCTATGGCTAGGGCTAGGGCTAGGGTTAGAGCTAGGGTTTGATAGGGTTTGTGTTATCGTTAAGTATAGGGTTAGGCTTAGGCTTAGGCCTAGGCTTAGGGTTAGAGTTAGTGTTAGTGTTAGGGCTAGTGCTAGTGTTAGTGCTAGTGCTAGTGGTAGTGCTAGTGTTAGTGCTAGTGCTAGTGCTAATGCTAGGGCTGGGGCTAGGGCTAGGGCTAGGGCTAGGGCTAGGGCTAGGCTTAGGTTTAGGCTTAGGAATAGAAATAGGAGTAGGGCTAGAACTAGCGTTTGGGTTAGGGCTAGGGCTAGGGCTAGCGTCAGGGCTTATGCTAGGCCTAGGGCTGCGGCTAGGGCTAGGGCTAGGGCTAGTGCTAGGTCTCGGGCTTGGGGTGTGCTAAGGTTAGGGTTAGGGGTAGTGGTAGGGGTACGGTTGGGCTACGGCTAAGGCTAGCGCTAACCCAAAACCAAGTTCTAGCCCTATTCCTATTCTTATTCCTATTCCTAAGCCTACCCTTACCCCTACCCCTACCCCTACCCCTACCCCTACCCCTACCCCTACCCCTACCCCTACCCCTACCCCTAACCCTAACCCTAACCCTAACCCTAACCCTAACACAAACCCTAGCTCTAGCCCTCGTTCTATACCTAAGCGTAGCCCTAGCCCTAAGCCTAAGCCTAGCCCTAGCCCTAGCCCTAGCCCTAGCCCTAGCCCTAGCCCTAGCCCTAGCCCTAGCCCTAGCCCTAGCCCTAGCCCTAGCCCTACCCTAACCTTAACCCGAACCCGAAACCTAAACCTAACCCTAACCAAACCCTAAAGCTAAACCTAACACTAACCTTAGCCCAATCGTAGCCATAGCTTTAACCCTAACCCTAACCCTAACCCTAACCCTAATCCTAACCCTAACCCTAACCCTAACCCTAACCCTAACCCTAACCCTAACCCTAACCCTAACCCTAACCCTAACCCTAACCCTAACCCTAACCCTAACCCTAGCCCTAGCCCTAGCCCTAGCCCTAGCCCTAGATCTAGACCTAGACCTAGACCTAGACCTAGACCTAGACCTGACACTAAACCTCACCTTCACCCTAGCCCTAGCCCTAGCCCTAGCCCTAGCCCTAACACTAACACTAACCCTCACCTTCACCGTCACTCTCAACCTAGCCCTCGCCTGACCCTAGTCCTAGCAATAGATCTAACCCTAACCCTAGCGCTACGCCTAATCCTAGCCCTAGCCCTCGCCCGAGTTTTAGCCATAGCCATAGCCATAGTCCTAGCACTAGGTCTAGGCCTAATCCTAGCCCTAGCCCTAGCCCTAGCCCTAGTCCTAGCCCTAGCCCTAGCCCTAGCCCTAGCCCTAGCCCTAGCCCTAGCCGAAGGCCTAGCCCTAGCTCTAGCTCTAGCCCTAGACCTAGTCCTAAACCTTACCCTAGCCCAGCTCTAGCCCGAGTGCTAGCGCTAGCGCTAACGCAAACGCAAATGCAAACGCTCACCCTAACCCTAATCTTATCCCTAGCCCTAGCCCTAGCCCTAGCCCTAACCCTAACCCTAGCCCAAGCCCAAGCCCTAGCCCTAGCCCTAGCCATAAGCCTAGCCCTAACCCTAGCCCTAGCCCTAGCCTTAGCCCGAGACATGGCCCTAGGCCTTGCCCTGATCCTAGCCCCAACTATAGCCCAAACCCAAACCCTAGCTCTAGCCCTATTCCTATTCCTAGACCTAGTCTAAGCCTAGCCCTCGCCCTCGCCCGAGTTTTAGCCATAGCCATAGCCATAGTCCTAGCACTAGGTCTAGGCCTAATCCTAGCCCTAGCCCTAGCCCTAGCCCTAGTCCTAGCCCTAGCCCTAGCCCTAGCCCTAGCCCTAGCCCTAGCCCTAGCCCTAGCCCTAGCCCTAGCCCTAGCCGAAGGCCTAGCCCTAGCTCTAGCTCTAGCCCTAGACCTAGTCCTAAACCTTACCCTAGCCCAGCTCTAGCCCGAGTGCTAGCGCTAGCGCTAACGCAAACGCAAATGCAAACGCTCACCCTAACCCTAATCTTATCCCTAGCCCTAGCCCTAGCCCTAGCCCTAACCCTAACCCTAGCCCAAGCCCAAGCCCTAGCCCTAGCCCTAGCCATAAGCCTAGCCCTAACCCTAGCCCTAGCCCTAGCCTTAGCCCGAGACATGGCCCTAGGCCTTGCCCTGATCCTAGCCCCAACTATAGCCCAAACCCAAACCCTAGCTCTAGCCCTATTCCTATTCCTAGACCTAGTCTAAGCCTAGCCCTCGCCCTCGCCCTCGCCCTAGCTTTTGCCCTAACCCTAACCGTAACCCTAACACTAAGACTAACACTAACCCTAACCCAAGTCGTAGCCCTAAGCATAAGCCTAAACCTAGCCCGAACCCTAGACCGAACCCTAACACAAACCCTAAGCCTTGCCCTAGCCCTAGCCCTAGCCCTAGCCTTATCCGTAGCCATAACCCTACCCCTACCCCTACCCCTACCCCTACCCCTACCCCTACCCCAACCCCTACCCCAACCCTAACCCTACCCCAACCCCTACCCCTACCCCAACCCCTACCTCTAACCCAAACCCAAACCCTAGTTCTAGCCCTATTCCTATTCCTAATCCTAATCCTAAGATTAGCCCTAGCCCTAGCCTTAGCCCTAGCCCTAGCCCTAGCCCTAGCCCTAGCCCTAGCCCTAGCCCTAGCCCTAGCCCTAGCCCTAGCGCTAGCCCTAACCCTAGCCCTAGCCCTAGCGCTAGCCCTAGCGCTAGCCCTAGCCCTAGCCCAAGCCTTAGGCCTAGCCCTAGCCCTAGCCCTAGCCCTAACCCTAACCCTAACTCTAAACCGAACCCGAACCCGAACCCTAACGCTAACCCACCACATGCCCTAGCCATAGCGTTAGATCTAAAGATAACCCTATCCCTAGCCCTTGCCTGAGCCATAAGCCTAATCCTAGCCGTAGCCCTAGTCCTAGCCCTAACACTAACACTAACACTAACAATCACCTTGACCCTCACCCTCACCTAGACCTGCCATGGCCCTAGCCATAGTAATAGCCCTAACCCTAACCCTAGCCCTAAGCCTACGCCTAAGCCTAATCCTAGCCCAAGACGAAGCTCGAGCCTGAGCCCGAGCCCGAGCCCTAGGCCTAGTCGTAGCACTTGGCCTAGGCCTAAACCAACTCCTAGCCCTAGCCCTATCCCTACCCGTAGCCCTAGCCATAGCTCTACACAACACCTAGCCCTAGCCCTAGCCCTAGCCCTAGCCCTAGCCCTAGCCCTAGCCCTAGCCCTAGCCCTAGCCCTAGCCCTAGCCCTAGCCCTAGCCCTAGCCCTAGCCCTAGCCCTAGCCCTTGGCCTAGCCCTAGCCCTAGCCCTAGCCCTAGCCCTAGCCTTAGGCCTAGCCCTAGCCCTAGCCCTAGCCCTAGCCCTAGCCCTAGCCCTAGCCCTAGCCCTAGCCCTAACCCTAGCCCTAGCCCTAGCCCTAGCCCTAACCCGAACTCTAACCCGAACCCGAACCCGAACCCTAACGCTAACTCACCACATGCCCTAGCCATAGCTTTAGCTCTAAAGGTAACCCTAGCCCTAGCCCTTGCCCGACCCATAAGCCGAACCCTAGCCGTAGCCCTAGTCCTAGCCCTAACACTAACACTAACACTAAATATCAAATTCACCCTCACCCTCACCTAGCCCTGCCCTGGCCCTAGCCATAGAAATAGCCCTAACCCTAACCCTAGCCCTAAGCCTACGCCTAAGACTAATCCTAGCCCAAGCCCAAGCTCGAGCGTGAGCCCGAGCCCGAGCCCTATCCCTAGCCCTAGTCATAGCACTAGGCCTAGGCCTAAACCAAATCCTAGCCCTAGCCCTAGCCCTACCCGTAGCCCTAGCCATAGCTCTACACAACACCTAGCCCGAGCCCTATCCCTAGCCCTACTCATAGAAGTAGGCCTAGGCCTAAACCAAATCCTAGCCCTAGCCCTAGCCCTAGCCCTAGCCCTAGCCGTAGCCCTAGCCATAGCTCTACACAACACCTAGCCATAGCCATAGCCATAGCCATAGCCATAGCCCTCACACTCACACTCATGCTAGCTGAGCCCTAGCTCTAGCCCTAGCCCAACCCGTAGCCCTAACCCTAACACTAACACTAGCCCTAGCCCTAGCCCTCAGCCTAACCCTAGCCCTAGCCCTTGCCCTAGCCCTAGCCCTAGCCCTTACGCTAACCCTAGCCCTAGGCCTACCACTAATCCTAACTCTAACCCGAAACCTAACCCTAACCCTAACCCTAATCATAAACCTAACCCAAACCAGGCCCTAGCCATAGCCATAACTCTAATTGTATCCCGACCCCGACCCCGAGACCGAGCCGTAAGCCTAACCCTAGCCGTAGCTGTAGCCCTAGCCGTAGCTGTAGCCCTAGCCCTAGCCCTAGCCCTAGCCCTAGCGCTAGCCCTAGCCCTAGCCCTAGCCCTAGCCCTAACCCTAACCCTAACCCTAAACCTAACCCAAACCCTAACCTTAGCCCAGCCATAGCCCTACCCCTAGCCCTAACCCTCACTCTAACCCTCTCCCTCATCTTCACCCTAACCCTAACCCTAACCCAAAACCTCACCGTAACCCAGCCCTAGCCATACCCATATCACTAGCATTAGCCCTGGTCCTGACCCTAGCCATAGCCCTAGCCCTAGTCGTAGCACTAGGCTTAGGCCTAGGCCTAACCCTTCCTGTAACCCTAAACGTAACCCTAACCCTAAGCCTAACCTTGCCCGAACCCTAACTTTAACCCTAACCCTAACATTAACACTAACCCTAGCCCTAGCCTTAGCCCTAGCCCTACCCATAAACCTACCCCTACCCCTACCCTTACCCCTACACCTACACCTACCCCTACCCCTACCCCTACCCCTACCCCTACCCCTACCCCTACCCTTACCCCTACTCCTACCCCTACTCCTACCCCTACCCCTACCCTACCCCTACCCCTACCTCTACCCGTACCCCTACCCCTACCCCTTCCCCTTCCCCTAACAGAAACTCTAGCTCTAGCCCTAGTCCTATGCCTAAGCCGAGCCCTAGCCCTAAGCCTAGCCCTAGCCCTAGCTCTATCCCTAGCCCTAAACTTAACCTTAACCTTAACCTTAAACCTAACCCTAACCCTAACCCTCACCCTAACCATAACCCAAACCCTAACCCTAACCCTAACCCTAACCCTAACCCTAACCCTAACCCTAACCCTAACGCTAACCCTAAACCTAAACCTAAACCTAAACCTAAACCTAAACCTAAACCTTATCCTAACGCTAACCCTTACCCTAACCCTAACCCTAACCGTAACCCTAACCCTAACTCTAACCCTAACTCTAACCCTAACCCAAACCCTAAACCTAACCAAACCCTAAAGCTAAACCTAACACTAACCTTAGCCGAGCCCTGACCCTTGACTTAACCCTAACCATAAACCTAAACCTAACTCTAGCACTAGCACTAGCCCTACCCCAATCCTAACCTTAAGCTTAACCCTAGCCCTCGCCGTACCCCTAACCCTAATCCTACCCCAGCCCTAGCCCTCGGCCTAGGCCTAGCATAGCCCTAGCCCTAGAAGTAGTCCTAGTCCTAGTCCTAGTCCTAACCCTAACCCTAGCCCAGCCCTAGCCCTAGTGCTAGCACTAACACAAACGCTAACACTAAAACTAACCCTATTCTTATCCCTAGCCCTAAACCTAAACCTAACCCTAGCCCAAGCCCAATCCCAAGCCCTAGCCCTAAGCCTAACCCTAGCCCTATCCCTATCCCAAGTCGTAGCACTATGCCTAGGCCTAAACCAAACCCTTACCTAACCCTAACCCTAGCCCTAGCCCTAGCCCTAGCCCAAGCCCTAGCCCTAGCCCTAGCCCTAGCCCTAGCCCTAGCCCTAGCCCTAGCCCTAGCCCTAGCCCTAGCCCTAGCCCTAGCCCTAGCCCTAGCCCTAGCCCTAGCCCTAGCCCTCACGCTAGCTCTGCCCTGGCTCTAACCCTAGCCCAACCCGTCGCACTGACCGTAACAATAACACGAGCCCTAGCCCTAGCCCTAAGCCTACCCGTAGCCATAACCCTGGCCCTAGCCCTAACCCTAACCCTAACCCTAACCCTAACCCTAACCCTAACCCTAACCCTAACCCTAACCCTAATCCTAACCCTAACCCTAACCCTGACCCTAACGCAACCCCTAACCTTAGCCCAGCCCGAGCCCGAGCCCTACCACTAGCACTAGGCCTAGTCCTAGCCCTAGCCGCAGCCCTAGGCCTAGCCCAAGCACTGACGCTAGCCCTAGCCCTAGCCCTAGCCCTAGCCCTAGTGTTAGGGTTAGGGTTAGGGTTAGGGTTAGGGCTCGGGTTAGGGTTAGGGCTAGGGCTAGGGCTAGGGCTAGGGCTAGGGCTAGGGCTAGGGCTAGGGCTAGGGCTAGGGCTAGGGCTAGGGCTAGGGCTAGGGCTGCGGCTACGGCTAGTGCTAGTGCTAGTGCTAGTGCTAGTGCTAGTGCTAGTGCTAGTGCTAGTGCTAGTGCTAGTGCTAGTGCTAGTGCTAGGGCTAGGGCTCGGGCTCGGGCTCGCGCTGGGCTAAGTTTGGGGATTGGGTTAGGGTTAGGGTTAGGGTCAGGGTCAGGGTCAGGGTCAGGGTCAGGGTCAGGGTGATGGCTATGCCTAGGGCTATGGCTAGGGCTAGGGCTAGGGCTAGGGTTAGGGTTAGGGTTAGGGTTTTGTTTAGGCCTAGGTCTAGTGCTACAACTCGGGCTAGGGCTAGGGCTCGTGCTCGTGCTCAAGCTCGAGCTCGGGGTAGGGCTCGGGGTAGGGGTAGGGCTACGGCTAGGGCTAGGATTACGCTTAGGGCTAGGGTTAGGATTAGGGCTATATCTACGGCTATGGCGAGGGCAGGGCTAGGGTGAAGGTGAGGGTTAGTGTTAGGGCTAGGGCTAGGGCTAGGGCTAGGGCTAGGGCTACGGCTAGGGCTACGGCTAGGGTTAGGCTTACGGCTAGGGCTCGGGCTAGGGCTCGGGTTACCGTTAGAGTTATGGCTATGGCTAGGGCCTGGCGTGGGTTAGGTTTATGGTTAGGGTTAGGGTTAGGGTTAGGGTTAGGGTTAGGGTTAGGGTTAGGGTTAGGGTTAGGGTAAGGGTTAGGGTTAGGGTTAGGGTTAGGGTTAAGGTTAGGGTAGGGCAAGCCTAGGGCTAGGGCTAGGGCTCGCGCTGGGCTAAGTTTGGGTATTGGGTTAGGGTTAGGCCTCGCGTTAGGGTTAGGGCTAGGGTAGGGCTAGTGCTAGTGCTAGGGCTCGGGCTCGGGCTCGCACTGGACTAAGTTTGGGGATTGGGTTAGGGTTAGGGCTCGGGTTAGGGTTAGGGCAAGGGCAAGGGCTAGGGCTAGGGCTAGGGCTAGGGCTAGGGCTAGGGCTAGGGCTAGGGCTAGGGCTAGGGCTAGGGCTAGGGCTAGGGCTAGGGCTAGGGCTAGGGCTAGGGCTAGGGCTAGGGCTAGGGCTAGGGCTAGGGCTAGGGCTAGGGCTAGGGTTATGGTAGGGCGATGTGTTGGGCTAGGGCTAGAGACAGTGCTGAGCTAGCGCGAGGGTGAGGGTGAGGGTGAGGGTGAGGGCTAGGGCTAGTGTTAGTGTTATGGTAGGGCGATGGGTTGGGCTAGGGCTAGAGACAGGGTTGACCTAGCGCGAGGGTGAGAGTGAGGGTGAGGGTGAGGGTTAGGGCTCGCGTTAGGGTTAGGGCTAGGGTAGGGCTAGTGCTAGTGCTAGGGCTCGGGCTCGGGCTCGCGCTGGGCTAAGTTTGGGGATTGGGTTAGGGTTAGGGCTAGGGCTAGGGCTAGGGCTAGAGCTAGGGCTAGGGCTAGGGCTAGGGCTAGGGCTAGGGCTAGGGCTAGGGCTAGGGCTAGGGCTAGGGCTAGGGCTAGGGCTAGGGCTAGGGTTATGGTAGGGCGATGGGTTTGGCTAGGGCTAGAGACAGGGCTGAGCTAGCTCAAGGGTGAGGGTAAGGGTGAGGGTGAGGGTGAGGGCTAGGGCTAGGGCTAGGGCTTGGGCTCGGGCTCGGGCTCGGGCTCGGGCTCGGGCTCGGGCTCGGGCTCGGGGTAGGGCTAGGGCTAGGGCTGGGGTTAGGGTTAGGGTTAGGGTTAGGGTTAGGGTTAGGGTTAGGGTTTGGTTTAGGCCTACGCCTAGTGCTACGACTAGGGATAGGGATAGGGCTAGAGTTAGGCTTAGGGCTTGGGCTTGGGCTTGGGCTGAGGTAAGGGTTAGGTTTAGGGCTAGGGATAAGAATAGGGTTAGGGTTAGGGTTAGGGTTAGCATTTGCGTTACCGCTAGTTGTGTACTAGGGCTAGGGCTGGGCTAGGGTTAGGGTTAGGACGAGGATGAGGACGAGGACAAAGACTACTTCGAGGGCTAGGGCTATGCTACGCCTACGCCGAGGGCTAGGGCTGGGGCTATGTTTAGGGTTCAGGGTACGGCGAGGGCTAGGGCTAGGGCTAGGGTTAAACTTAAGGTTAGGATTAGGTTAGTGGTAGTGCTAGTGGTATGGTTAGGGTTAGTGTTAGGAATAGGGTTACGGTTAGTATTAGGGTTAGGGTTAGGGTTAGGGAGAGGGAGAGGGAGAGGGAGAGGGAGAGGGAGAGGGAGAGGGAGAGGGAGAGGGAGAGGGAGAGGGAGAGGGAGAGGGAGAGGGAGAGGGAGAGGGAGAGGGAGAGGGAGAGTGTTAGGGTGAGGCTGAGGCTGAGGCTGAGGCTGAGGCTGAGGCTGAGGGCTAGGGCTAGGGCTAGGGCTAGGGCTAGGGCTAGGGCTAGGGCTAGGGCTAGGGCTAGGGCTAGGGCTAGGGCTAGGGCTATGACTGGTCTAAGGTTAGGGTTTGGGTTAGGGTTATGGTTAGGGTTAGGGTTAGGGTTAGGTTTAGGTTTAGGTTTAGGGCTAGTGCTACGGCTAGGGGTAGGGGTAGGGCTAGGACTAGGCTTAGGGCTAAGTATAGGGTTAGGGTTACGGTTAGGGCGACGGGTTGGGCTAGGGGGAGAGCCAGGGCTGAGCTAGCGTGAGGGTGAGGGTGAGGGTGAGGGTTGGGGCTAGGGCTAGGGCTAGGCTTAGGATGAGGGTTAGGGTTAGGGTTTGGTTTAGGTTTAGGCCTAGTGGTACGACTAGGGCTAGGGCTAGCGTTAGCCTTAGGGCTAGGGCTTGGGCTTGGGCTTGGGCTTGGGCTAGGTTTAGGGTTAGGGTTAGGGCTAGGGATAAGATTAGGGTTAGGGTTTGGGTTAGCGTTTGCGTTAGGATTAGAACTAGGACTAGGACTAGGACTAGGACTAGGACTAGGACTAGGACTAGGACTAGGACTAGGACTAGGACTAGGACTAGGACTAGGACTAGGACTATTTCTAGGGCTAGGGCTATGCTAGGCCTAGGCCGAGTGGTAGGGCTGGGGTAGGATTAGGGTTAGGGGTATGGCG